>UXGC01001399.1:0-24334 GCA_900480045.1 Eurytoma adleriae
GCCGAAACCCGGGATTGAACCGGGGACATTTAGATCTTCAGTCTAACGCTCTCCCAACTGAGCTATTTCGGCTGATGAAAGGCGCAGTGCTCAAGAAGATCTTCGGTGAGGTTAATGTTACGATAGGTATAAATCACAAATTTTCCGTGTTGAACAATATTAAATAGATCCTAATTAACCAGAAATGATTAATAATTAAAATTATGACACCTGATAATATTCTGAATTAGAAAAATGTTCGTTAGTGTAATTGACTTTTTTAATATTTTTAATTTTTACTTTTTTATTAAATATTTAAAACAAAAAAGATTAAACTTATTGAATGCACAAAGATTGTAATAATTAAAAAATTGTTGTAAGGAAATAAATTTAACGTGATCAAAATTTTATCTAAAAACGACTCAATTTAAAAGAATGACGCTTCCAAGGCCACTTCTATCATCTCCGCATTGATTTTTTGTCGAACAAATCTCTCATCCGTACTCTGATCTCTGGGTCCATTCAATTTGTAACAGCGCGGTCTCGCGCGACGAAACGCCGGGTTCGAAAAAGAGGCAGCTTTTAATCCGGCGAGGTGTTACCGCCTCGCTAAATCTTGGCAAAAAATCAAACGGGGCTACCGGTCGACGCATCGGCGCGACTTTAGAAAGCCGCGAGATCCGTCACGGCGATTTGACCCAAATGAGCGGCCCACCGGAGTAGCTGTGGCCAATCTCAAATTGTCCTGTATTATAGCGAGTGGGGGCACGTCAGACCAGCATCGCTAGCCGGCTGCCGAAAATCTCGTCGACTTTTACGCTAAGATAAGTTCGCATTCGCGAAGGACACCGCCCTGTCGTTTGTGGCTTTTTTTCTGTATTTGGTAAGGTTGTACTCGTTAGAGAACGAAATTACGAAGCCTCTTTTCGTCCTGAAGAAAGTGGCTGCATCTTTTTTTTGCAATGAAATTTATGAAGATTTATTACAGTTTATGTAGTATGCATAAACATTCTTTTCAAACAAAACTTTTAATTGCATTAAAATGGACTGACGAATTTTCAGAAACTGTTCCAATATATCGTTGCTCATTCTTTTCTGGTAATACTAAGTTTACTGCCTTTACGCAAAAGAACGGTGACGGTTACACTGCGAAAAACTGGTGACTGAATTAATAATAATGCACGGAGCTCCGGTGACGCGTCCGAGATAAGACCAGGCACCGTCCAAAGCTATATAATAATCGGTAATTTTCGCGAAATTGACACGTGCGCCGTGCCACGCTCGTACCTCGAAGAAGGCTCATTAATTATTCATTATAGTTTTCGATGCGATTACGCCGCGCTGCCGCAAAGCGGCTGCTTATCATAAATTAGGTGGTAACTCTCGGGCGAGAAAAAACGACGATCTTAACCGAGATAAACATATTTTCTCGATAAACTGCGGCCGTGCCGCGCAACGAAGCTCGTCCTGCATAATAAACTCGATTAATTAAAAAGATTTTACGCGAAATTGTGGTTTATTATGAGGAAGACGTTAAATTGAAAGGCAAATTAATCGCTTGTTAAACGAATTTATAGGCAATGTACACGCATTATACGAGACTCGTTCTTCTTTTTTCTTAACTTAATACTCCTATATACTTTTTTTCTCATCATCCAGTCTAGCCTTTATCGATGCACTAAATCGCGCATTGGAGTATAAACCGACCGCCAAAGTGATCCGCGGGCGGAAGAGAAAAAAGTGTAACGTCGAACGAATTCATAATGCTCACTTCCCACGACGCGCGTGCCCTTCGTCTCGACCGTCTCGGCCGTGCGAAATTAAAATAAAAAGACGGTTTGAGCACGGTGTGCGACACGCTCGAGGAAGACGGAAGCTCATGGGGCGCGCGCGCCACCGTCGCCGTGCTTCCTCGAGGGGTAGTAATAAAGGGAGATTTGGGATCGCAAGGGGGAGCGGGACGCGCGCCGCCACACGAGGGCGCCGTTTTGTTATCGTTGCTTCGCGTATGTGTGTAATCCAGAAATCAGATTAAACGTCGGATATCCTGCATCGGGGAGTACCCAGGAAACTCCCAGTCATTACGCGCGAGCGACGTCCTCCGGACCCTCGCGCACTTGTGTTTACGTTACAATTATTCAACGAATTTTTCGTGACTTGGGCTGTTTTTCACCGCTTTACGGCTTTACAATCGGCTGTTGTTGGCTAACCCTTAGTTCTTTCAATTTTGTAATTTAATATTTAACATATTTTGCATATAATTGTTATAATTTTTAATTAGAAATCAATGTCAGGAATCACGGACAAAGCAATGGAAATTTCATTATTTGCAATTAGTTTAAATAGTAAAGGATAAAATTATTCAAACTTGTTTAAAGATTTTCTGTTCTTTGATAAAGTATCAACAATTGTAAGCGAACAATGCTCCGGTTCTTGATAGAAACGAGTTTAATGAAGATTCAGCATTTCAGTGAATATGCCGAGTTGAAAATCAGAAGTCGCAAACGGGGAAAAAGTGGGAAAACAATGGAAAAGGAGCAACGAGCGGAAGAGGCGCACGTGAGCGGGTAGTCGCGAGGACGCCTCGTTTATACACGTGGGACATTTCGCGAGACGTATGTCACACGAGGTAAATGGACACGTTACGCGTCCATTCACGTGGCTCGCGATGTCTGCCTTCTCCTTCGCTGACTCCTTTCATAACGCGTCGTTTGCAGTGAGAAATGTCCCGCCTTGTTATGCGCGAGGACCACGCGATGTCTCTTTATAAGAAAGAGAGAGATGGTGCGTGAGCACGCGACTACTCGACGCGATTTTCCAACGGCTGTTTTGTCGATGCTAATAAGTAACCTGACCTTCAGTGGATATAAAACGCGTTAAACACTTCGTTTTTTGATTTTGTGAAATATAGGGTGCTATATAATGAAGTTATTAAAATTTTGTATTCAACTTTCTCATATTTCATAGCTTTAGATGATAAAACATATTGATTTTTATCCTTAATCAGGTATCATTTATGATGTCAAATAATTTACACAGAAGCGTACGGAAAAACAAAATAGGACTTGATTAAATAATTAAAATTAAACGTTTTTAGCATAATTCAATTTCTCTAATTAGCCAGCATCTCAATTTCAGCTCGAATAAATTAGCATTACTTTAAAATCCGCTTAATGCGCTAAATAATTTCTTAATTAACCCGTTGATTCCGTCTCATTAATTTTCGCTAACTAACAATAACAAAATTAATTCCCCGAAGGAAAGAACGAAGCGTCCACACACATTTTCAATAAACTTTCATGAAATCCCCGTAACGGCTTTTGAAGCCGGCGCGCGGCACGGGTCGTCGCGCGCCTCGCCGCGTGGAGGGGGTATCGTGGCGCGCGCTCGTTCCCCGCCTATCGCCGTCTCCGTCGCTCGCGTGCGCGTCCTGGCGAGGCGCGCGCGAGCGTCCGCTCTCGGCGCATGGTACTTTATTTCCCGCGGCTCGCGCGCTGCGCATTCCGCTGCCTTCGTTAGTCGACTCTTTAAATCAAAATAGAGATTCCGGGCCTCTAATTGCCCCGCGTGGATTTCTGCCCGCGACGTATTGCTCGCCTGTGGGAAGATCCGAGCTCGTGCGCGCCGCGATATGAAGTATTTAAAGTTGCATTAGCCGCGAGGCAGCAAAAAAATGACGCGGGAGACGCGGTGCTATTTGTTCCGAGCGTTTGCTGTACGTCGCCCAGGTGATCGCCATTTGTAACCTTAATTCGATAATGATCACGTGCACTGCGTTTAATGGAGTGCACGGCGTTTAATTGATTCAAGCGCCTCCGAGCATCTGTTGCTTGTACTTATTGTTAGTGCAATTCTTTTCGTTTGATATCGCTTTTCTAGCTTACTTTCAGTAGATTTTTAAATTTTGATAACGAGTTATGTTCAAAGACGGGGACGACATCGAATTCTTATGTACGAATAATATTGGAATACTCGCTATAGACAAAAAAAATAGCATATGGACCTGGGAGTAAGTAAAGAACGCTTCAGATCGCAAGTTTGAAGCCCTCAGCTTCGCCTCGGGCGGTCAATTACGTGCGATCTGAGACGTTCTTTACTTTTACTCCCTTGGTGCATAATCTATTATTCTATGTGCATTTTTCCTGTAACTTTTTTTAAGGTTTTCTAATTTATTATCTCAAGTGCTAATAGCTTAGATTTTATGCGTTAGCCATTAATTTTCTACACTACCTAATGCTGTTTTCGAAATGCATTGAATAGTAAAGGGTCAGCGTCCTGCGAAAGTCATAACGAGATCGAGTGTGCAAGGGAACGCCGCCGTCGAGTGCCCGTGACACGTTCACATGACCCTTTTTTGCGCGGCGTCACAGTTCTCATGAAATACAACACTCGGCATGCGTCCGTGTGCGACCGAGGCAATGGGAGACGTGACGTCACGATACTTCCGGCGGATAGTGGCCCCGACGCGAATTACGCCGTAGTATAGATATCAGCCCGCCGTAGTACGCAAGCCACGGAAGTCTGCGTACGCTAAGTTAGTATGACGATAAGAAATGAAAAATATAAACTTTTATTGTTTTCACTTTGCGAAACTCAACTCGCTCTTTTATTTTTTTCCCATTTTACTCACTGTTAGTGTTTCTCACTCGAGACTCTACCGAATACACTTGTACACATTTATTGATTCTATCTATTTTTGATACCAAATTTAAAATTTTATAGGTTTTTTGAATTTTACTTTAGCTATATTTTTTACTGCCCGCATATTTTAAAAGTTTGTGTCATTCTAAAGCCACATGAACTTCTTTGTACAGCAAATTCATGAACTGTAGTCTATATTTCTTTTAAATTTTCATTTCCTTCAGAACCTGTTGAAAGCGCTCTCGATCGGACTTTGGTAAACGCCTCTGCGGGTGTCTCCAACTTTATTACCCATCGAAAAAGTGTTCGCGCGAATTCCGGTGTAACGCGCAACGCACAAAGAGCGAATTGGAACCTGATTCTTCGATTCTCGTGCACTCGCTACACGGCAAGTAGCACGTTTTTCCCCTGTCTTCGAAGGCATCTTTTTCCGCGTCGCGCGCGCCGGTGGCTCTCCCCGGGCTGGTTCGCCTCGGCGCGGGCGACACGTGAGTTTCATTCATAAATTCCGCGGACGTGACACGATTTACGATGGAGGCGGATTCACGTGCGCGTCCCCGTGCGGTAATAATCAGCGGATTCCGCGTCGGCGGGCTCGTGATCGTCGCGACGCAAAAGTGTTGCCGCGTTGCGTCGCGTCGCAGTGAAATCGGAAGCTATAACCTAGCCTAACTCGTCTGCGCCGCCGCCGTCCGAGGTCGACCCCCCAGACAATAAGCTTGCTATATTCGAGACGTTGACGTTCGACTTTTTTCGCCTCACGATGGGTTCCTCTGTTTTTTATTTGCGGGGCCGCCACGGGCTGCCGAGTCGGCGGCAAGTGGGGAGCCGAGGTGGGCTCGGGTTACCCCGGAGAGCGTCACGTTGTCGACGGAAACTAGGAGTGTACCCCGCAACTAGGTCACTCGTGCGCCCCCGAGTACAATTTCGGCACAAAGTATTTTATTGCACGCGACGCGACCCCCCTCAGAAGACTACCAGATTAAATTTCGCTTTTTTATTGGTATCTGCGCTTTACGGAGATAAGCAACTTATTGAATAACTCACGAACATTCGTTTTCGTAAATTATGACTCTCAGAGATTAAACCTTGAAGTGGAAATTTTTCTTCACTCAAAGTAAGTTAACTTTCTATTTTACAAAGTTAAAAAGTAAAGAAAAAAATGCAATTTTCTGCTTTCGAAATTCCACTAGCTTAATTGCTTAATAATAAGGTGGATATCGGCGTATCACTCCATTAATTACCGCCGTCGGGCGCAAATAGCAGTGTGCCATCAACGCGGTTGTAAACAGAGCCATCGACATCTCCGCCGCCGATGGAAATAAACCGAGAAAGCGCGCGTAATCCAAAGTCCGCGGGGGTGTCACGTGCGCGCGCGGGAAAAGTCGCCGACGGCCGGCAGTGCGCGCGGCACGATGACCTTATCGCGCTCGCTTGGCTTATCGCCACGGCGGCGTATATAATTATCCCCCCCTATGGCGGCTGACGCAAGAGGTCGCGGCGCTTCGTGTAATATGCGTGTATATGCAACAGGCGAGCGACGTAAATCACTCGGCGCGCAGGCTGCTGCGCCGCGCTCCGATTCATCTCGGCCCGGCGCATTATCGCGTCTAGTCGCGCGAGTCGCGACGCTCCGGCGGCGCGTGCGAGACGCTGATGCGCAAGCTTTTCTCCCCCCCGTGATTTTTATTAGAAAGTCGGAGATCGCGCTTTCGCGCGAGTGAAAATTTTCCGAGGAAACTTTCAAGGGGAGCGAGTGGAATCGTTTCTCTTCGTTTGTTAAAGTTGGTGCTTATGAATGTTTAAATGCGATATGGCAGTGTGGAAAAAGGAGGTAAACTAAATTGCGGGAAAAAAATAACCGCGTACACTTGATGTTGGAAAAAAAATAAAGCATACAGGCGATATAATGTCGACACCAAGCGACACGTCTGGTGGTTATCTAGAATTTAATAAAATTGCCACTACTACCGACAGTCCCGGGAGATAAGATTTTCACTTCTGCCCGTTTCTTTTGGATATGATTGCTTCTCGCGATAAAATTTGTGTCTACACGAAGGAGTTACGTTTGCCTAAGTAAACTTTACTCTTTAATCAAGACTTCTTGTTTACTATGAATATCATGAGTTAAAAATATCTCTCAAATGTAAATAAGGGTTGAACTCTTCCGTTGTAACATTTAACAACAACAACAACAAACTCTCCGATGCATTCAATTATTTTTACTGCTTTAATCGGCCTTTAATTGGCGAGTCTCGTTGCGTAAACGGAAAAATTCGAAATTCGCTTGCACCATGCGTCGCGTAAACACAGCTTCCACTAGAAGATCAGCGCAATTATCAACGCCGATAGACCTAAAACTGTATGTCTAACGAGTTGATTTACCGCCGGATAAAAAAGCGAAAAAATTTCCGCTTATCTTATCGTTCCTAATATATGGCGGCAATTTTTTATTTTGACTCTGAAAATACAGCCGAAGGTCTTGATTCCTCCCACCGCTGACTGTGCAAGTTCGCCACGCTTCATAAAACATACATAAAAAATCCATCCAGATAAAGCCCCGCGTACGGGTGAGCGGTACCCTCTATACCTCGTGGAAAAAAGAGCGCGCATACCTTAGTGCGCGCGGCGGTCGCGATAAGAGGCGCAGACGGCCAATTTACATCTGAGTCCCCGAAAACGTATACGAGCCGGATTTTTACCGAGTCCGGTCACGGGCGCGCACCTCTCCACGTGCACTCGCGCACATACGCAAGAAGTCCGCGTCGACAACGCGCCTCGTGCTTTTCCTCCCCGTCCTATCTGGAACGGCTGTTTACGCGCCGCGAGGCGAGTTTGCTCGCGAGTTAGCGCGACCGCCTCGCTTGGAGAATGCTAATGCGACCGGAAAACAAATTCGAAATTAGAGGCGAGACTCGGGACTTGACGCGAGTGGACTCGTAAGATCACGTGGACTATGTGAAGTGAAATCATTATCATTGGCACTTGCGATCCTGATTCCTTTTAGGTTGATTAACTGATTTTGATCGCACGTAGCTTTAATCAATCAATAATTAAGGTCGACTTTGTACTATCACGATCATACTCTCAGTGGATATAATATATTTTAATACTTTTCGTTATACTTACAGCGTGCAATGCAGCACACTGAAACATTATCTGCACAAAAATTGAGTGTCCGATAAAGATCAGCGCCATACTCATGTTTCTCAAAAGCCAGTCTCATTAAAAATTTCGCAAAAAAAATCTCATTATCGAAGACGATGTAAGCGAGCGTGTCTATACAAAGCAGTGCAAAACTCGAGTTAAAGTCAGCCCCGCTTAAAGTGACGAGGGGTTGTTCGTCGCTCGATGAGCAGCAAGATGAGCGTAAAAACGTCGTGTCGCACAAGCTATTAAAAACGCGAGGCTGTAGCCCCGATGTAATCACCCCGCGGACACGGCGTACACATCGATCGACATCCTGTACGGCGCGTCGATCGCCGATCGAGCGGCGAGGATCCGAGGCGGGCGAAAAATAAAAAGGAGGACGCGCGGGCCGCATTATGCGCCGATAACGCGGGACACGAAATCCATTACTCGAAGAGCGGCGTCGCGATGTTTTGCGCCGGGGGACGCGCGGGGCCACACACGCGGCTCGTCATCTCGCGCTCCGTGTGAGAACGCCGGCCGGCCGGCGACGCAGTCCCTTTTCATCGGGCGCGCCCGATGACTCGCTAAAATTATCCGCGTCACTCGACCTGTCGGACCGCGATGCCGGCATCGTCGCGGACGCGCGCTCGCCCAGGCGAGGGAAAATGTCGCCGTGCGGATGAATCCGACCACGGGCTTTGTCCTGCGCACGAGAGATGGGGGTGTTCTGATAGGTCACGAGCTTGTTTTTTTTCTTGTACCTTTAGAAATTACTGTGGCAATGACAAATACAAAATAAGTTATTGAAAAATCAATATAAAAATTCACTGCACGAAGTAAGCTGATCTGATTTTTCGTTCTTCAGTAAAATGTCATTACTTCATTCTAACAAAGTGATTCATGATGACCTTGTTAGAAATAATGACATTTTACAAACGTGAATCCTAGATTTTACTTATACTTTGTATAGTAATACCTTAATTTGAGGAGTACTTTTGTTAGTAAGCTCTTTTCACTAAAAATCTGACACGTGCTGAATTATTTTCAAAAGATTCCTAAAGAATAAAATCGAGTACTCGCATCCCTGTTCAATTCCTTGTTAGACAGATAATTCTAGCTCATTTAAAAAAAATTCAAGCATTTTTAATACAATGTAAGTAAGTACTTTTCTTGCTGATACCATAGAACAATTCAAATCCGGGGTAGCGCCTTAGCGCCCCGCTATCGGTATTCCTTGAGCGTTCTCGCTTTCGCGAAACGTACGACTTTAATTTCCGCGAAGCATGCGCTCCCCTTCTTTTTCCCTTTTTTACTCGCCCCCGGCACAATTATCCGGTTGGCACACGCGACTTAAAGGAGGAGATACTGCGTCGCCTCTCGCCGACGCGCGAAATCCTGAAATTCCGCCGCGGGGGGATTTGCGGGCTCGATTTTCCCCGATCGATGCGTCTGTGCGCGCTGATCCCAATTTACGACTCTGTTCGGGTGAGGCGAGCCTCGGTAAAAAAAAATCACGAGGCCCTCGTAAGAGCCTCTTCGAAGGAACTTTAGGGGCGAAGATTATTTGCGATCGATCGTTTGCTCGTAAAATTTTCGCCTTTCCCTTTAATTGCAGTGTCGCGGTCTTTCGGCACAAAATTCTCGCTTTATTTTCGATCGTAAATCGAATCGTACCTTGTGTGTAAAAAAATCTGTGGCGTAAAAGTGCTAAGACCACAATTTTTATTCCTGCTTAAACGTTATTTATAGTCGATTTAAAACAAGCAAGTGAAATGATTCAAATTGTTAAATGACATTTAGCCATCGCGAACGTTGGAAAATAATTTAAATGAATATAAATCAGATTTCTCAATTCGAAAATAATGCATATTAATAACTCTTGAGCGGGCAGCACTCTATCCTTTTTTTATTTTCAGCTCAGCGAATCGCGCGATAAAAAGAAGTATCTCTTTTGAAGTCGGCAAGCAGCCATCCTACAAAGCTACCGTCGATTCATAAACCTCGTACGACGCGGGCTCGTTCAAAAGGCGAATCCGCCCCTCGCCCTCGGCTCTCTCACCATCTCGCGCGAGATCCGAGCGTTTCGCGTCCCAGTACCGTCGGGTCCAGCGGTCGGCGAATAAAAAGTACAAAAAAAGCGGAGACAAGGCCGAAAAAAAAGCGCGATCGCCGAGCCCTATTGCGGGCCTCCTCTGCATACGGTCCGACGCAGGAGAGGCGGCGGCACGAAGGTGGGGGATCTCGCTCCTCCCCGTCCCTCCCCCTTCCTCGATATAATGAGGTACCTTACGTACTTGTAAGAATGCTACCAGACGCGTTTTCGCGCACCAGCTGCCGCCGGGGCGCCCGCGCACATATATCCCCGGCGCGCGAATCCGGATTGTTTCTCGCACGCACGTGTACCGCGCATTTATTTCTTCCTCCCTCGAGCTGCGGACGAGTGTGCGCGTTTTTATCTCTCGCCGCTCGCCTCCTCCCGGACCTGTTTCGGACCCCCGAGTTCTCCCCGGCGTCCTCCGCGATGCGAATCTACCGGACCCGCGCGAGCGGAGCGCGCTCCCCGTTATCTTTGCCGGCCTGTCGGTAGATACGACAGGGGCGAGGCCTCAATGCGAGATGCGCCCTATCGACCAGATCGGTGAGCTTTGATTTTGTTTTGAATTATAGCTGTGGGAACTAGTAGCCTCGAATCATTATTAATAATTTCCTTTACAGTCGAAACTACTATTCTCTAGTTTTTTTTTAAAAATATTTAAACAAATTATTCTGCAATTATTCGAACTGGAAATCAAATATTAAAATTTATGCACAACAGAAATGATCGGTTGCTTAACTACTTTAAATAAATATATCTTTATTTTTGTTTTTGTTTTTTTTTTAAAGAAAACATTTCAGTAATTTCAGTCTCAAAAGCAATTTTAAGCAAAAAGAAGACTGCACCTTCTCAAAAACGAATATCCCCTCGAGCATAAAAAAAGAAATATTTTTTTCTTTTTTGAATCAGAGATGCAACGACAATACTTTAAAATGCGCACGTGCAAATTCAGCGTGTACACGGGTAGTCGCAAAGGAAAAAAAGGTACTCGAACAAAACTGGAAGTCCCTTGGTAGGTCTCGTCCGGCAATAAGCGCGTGCAGCTCTTCGGGGAGAGCGGCTCGGCTTACTTCGTCCCTAGGCATGCACGCGGTCGGAGCTTGCGTTCGCGCGATATTAATGCAACGAGCGTCTCGAAAGGCACATTACGGCACATACAGCCGGCTCGGGCGCTACCGCGTCTGAATTTCATTATCGCGCGACGAGGCTGCCAATATGCATACACGCGTCCGGCGGCTCGCGCTGCGAATGCGAAACAATATGACGCCGCGTGCGCGGTTATCGCGTGCGCCGCGCCAAACGACCACCTCGCCTCACGAGCGCTGAATAAGTCGCGAGATGAAAGAGTCGCGCGGCCCCGGCGCGCACCGGCGGTAACAGCGACCGAAAATTTAGTGTAGACGCGTGTTTCGCGTTATGAAACTCCGGGAGGAAGAAGCGGTTTGACGTCGTGTTCGCTGTCGGCGACCCCGTGAATTATCGAGCTCCGGCGATGCGCGGATTTCTCTCTCCGGCGGTTGAAAAAAAGGAGAGAAGCACGACGCGCGCTTTATATTTCCTGCATGCGCGACGCTTTCTCACTTCTGCACATCTGGCCGATTATATTATGTATAAGATGCCTTTCAGCGGCTCTGCGGCCGAGAGCCGAGTGTAAACAGGATGCTTCTTGTGCTCGTGCCCGATTCCTCCTTTTATCGCGTGCGCTTCGGCTGTGTGTTCGCGTTATTAACGAGACACGCGGAAACACATGTAACGCGAAACTCTTCGAGCCAGCTTTTCTCTCTGTCTATCTGCTTCGCCTTTTTTTTAGAGCGCGCGCAAAAAGCGTTCATCAAAATCTAAAAATACAAAGCGCGCGAAAACAAAAGCAATCCAGCGCGGCGGGTAAACAGACTATTTATGTAATTTTGCAAAAGCTCGTCTCGGCGAGGGGAAAAAAAAGGTTGAGCGGCACGCGGCAAACAAATCCCGAGGCGGAGATAATAATGTTGCCGGGGCGATAAGGAGGCGACGGCGCTTACGACGGGTGACGCGAGCGGCGCTGAGACGCATTAAGCCGCGGTGACCTCCGATAATGCGGCTAATCTCGCTCGGGTAGGGGATCCGCGCCGCGGGATCGCGCGATGCGCGAGGCGCGCTGAGAGATTCGCCCGCGGCGGCGCCGGTATTTACTGACTTTATTGCACGCGATACCAGCCGAGATAACGCTCGATAAAGCGATAAGCGCCGGCGAATTTTTAAAAGCTTACCAAGTGACGATAATTGCAAAACAATCTGATTCAAGGAATTAAACGCCGTCTTCTGTAAGCCTTTTGATAAAAGTTTTAATATTGCCCCTCTTTAAGTTTAAAGGAGAAAGTCTTCACTACATATTTTGAGTTTTAAATTACGCTTGTTCGAGTAATAAACGAATGTTTAATTAAATTATTCAACTATTACATAAAACATGATGCGAAGTAGAAACTACGTCACTTTTTATAACTGAAAGTCTACTTTTATTAAATAAATTATTGTCGTTTAACTTCAAATTTAATGTTACGATAAAGTAAGCGAAAACAGTATGAACGATCGCTCGAGTAAAAAAAAGTGCAGCGTATGAAACTTCACACCTTTCCGAAGTTATCGCATCGCACGAGTAGAGAGAAGCTGAAGAAGCGAAGCGAGTGTACGTGCACCGGGAGCGGAAAGGAGCAGTCTGGCGGCGGCACGAGGTCGTGGGGTCACGTGTTGGCGCGAGGAGCACTCACGAAGTATCGCGTGGCTCGCTCGCGCCATGCGCCGGCGTATAATCGCGTGTGAAACTACGAGAACCGCACGGAAAACTTCGTGTTCTTACTTCGGACGGATAACGATTTTTAGTTTACATTTCGAAATTGGGCATTATACTTTATCATTTTCTTCTCCTTGACGGATCTCTTTCTCTTTCTTATTTATTTTAAAACAAATATCAAAACTAAGTTTAATCGACTTAACGGAGAACATTCCTAACTGTAAACTACCGTGGAACTTGTGTAAAAAATAAAATACACCGTAATCAATTGTAGAATCAAAAATTTCGTATCGCGCGGAATAAAAGAAAAATCGATTATTTAAACATTTCATGGGCGACGAGAGCGCGCGCCGGTATCTCGCATCGCATTCTTCAATCGGAGCCGTAGCGCCTTAACTCGTCGGTGGCTCTTAACGCGTGGCGGCAGCCGGACAATTGGAATGAGGGATCGATAAAAACAATCGATCTCCGGCAGCAATTTATTACGGCTCTCATTCGCCGGGGCCCCGGGAAAAAAAAAATGGGGGGAGGGGAGGCGTCGGTCTTTCTCCTCCCGACTCGCGATAGCTTATCGCCGAGACACTCGGCGCGCGCTGCGAGCCGCGCGGCGGCTTCCTCTCGCCGTGAGGCGCGCCGATACCACCGCCCGATAACCGGCCCGGTTAATATCTGATGAACGTGCAAAAACAAAAGGCGCTATCTGCCGCCCCTTTTTCTACCAGCCTCCCGCCGGCACTCCTACGCGCTCGTAATACTTTTCCCGAAGGCGCGAGATTTCCTCGAATCAATCCCGGGAGAGCAGTGCCCCGTGCTCTCGATTCTCACGTTGGGGCAATTTATTTTCTGCGGGCGAACTTATCGTGGCGTTTTCAGTAATTAAGGTAATCTCGTATCGCCGACGTCGATTGCGCACGTGCGTATTGCCGATAGCTCGTCCGGGTTAAATAAATGTTAACAGGTGGAAACGGACTTTCAAAAAGTCGGAGAGTCCAATCACTTTAGTTAATTTAAATGGGTCTTACCGCAAGACTTTCTTAAACTCTGTTTTTGTTGAGGCAAATTTTTCTTTAAATATCGGTATTAATGAAAATTCTTATAAAGAGGTTTAAAACAAACTCGAATTAAGTAAGTTTATATTCTATTAAATCATCTTCCTACTTATTAAAATAATTTTTCCGCGAAGAAAAGATAATCTCGTAGTGAAAGCCTCAAAGTAAACGTTTTTGCAAAAACTACACAACAAGCTAAGTATTCCCTGGGGTACTAAAAAAAAGTATATTCAGTGCATCGCGTATGGTCAAGAAACGAGCAGCACGCGAGCGACATATAAACTATAAACTCGGAACAATCAAGCTCGACTCAATCTTAACTCGTAAAGCCGCGGCGGAGCGGGCTGGCGAGGGAACGCGAGCGATGCCCGGCCCTCGGAGCAACGCATTACGCGGCGGGCCCCGCACAGCGCCGCATCACGATTCGAGCGGTGTGCACGCGCTCGGCGCGCATGCAGGTATGAGCGGTAGCGCAAATCGAGAGTTGACTTTAACGAGGCCGCCGCCGCATTATACGTACGTGAGCGGCGGCGGCGGCGGTGGCGGCACTCGTTACACTAGGTGCATCGACCCCGGGTAAAAGAGCGATAAATTAAGCCGGCTTATCGGCGATCGTTCGCGCAGAAGCAGCGCGCGCGCGCGCGCTCACATGCAGATGCAGCGCCCGCGAGGCACGCGCGCGCGAACCCAGGTTTTGTTCGTCGGGAGGCTCCTCGGCTCGCGGAGCGAGCATAAAAAACGGATATATTGGGCCCTTTACGTCCCCTTATTTACGAGACCGTAAACTCTTCCCTCTCACTCTCTCTCTTCCCCCCCGCGCCTTCTTCGACGGGGAGACTAGCTGCAAGCGCCGGATCCAAGTACGAGATGCTGGCGCGGCTGACCGGTGTTTTTTGCATATTCCGGACGCAAGCGCTGAGCCGGCCGGTCGATGTGTACCCCGCGCACGTGGAGTCCGTTTATCTTGTTCGCGACTAGTTACACGCGGCTGATGTACTCCCTTTTCCGATCTCCTTTTTTTTCTTTTCACAGCAGTTTTACTACGTTTCTCTATTACTTTTGCACGTGTAGGGTGAGAATTTTACTGTTTTAAAAAACCTATTTTTTTGGGAAATAAACTTACGAGAGACTGTGAGATTTTAAATTTTCTTTATATTTTTACTAGCACAGTTTCCTATCTAATGACAAGTTTGCTAGACGCCGACGAGATAACAGGTTCACGCGCGTGTACAGGAATAATGTAAAGTATATCGACACAGCTATCGCAGCTAACAATCGCCGATGCAGGGAGAAAAATCGTCGCGATAAGGGTGTAGACTCGATACAAGTGTCGTTGCTCGAAAGTCGGATATCTTGTACGAGGTGATAAAGATTTTTCCAGCGGTGAAAATCTATGAAGTGAGGATCGATTTTTTTTCATCCTGACAACTTGATGTAGCGTGAAATGGTAAGAACTAAACGTATAAATTTACTCCCCGTTAAAAATGTTAAATCACAATGTTTTGCGGGCACGTCTAATCAAGCGCGCGTAAGAAGCGAACACTTTACAAATGAAGCCGTGCGCAGGAAGTCGAAAGACGCTTACCGTTATGACGCGTGTCATTTTGTTTTCTACGCGTAACAGGCGCACTGAATTAACGGAGGAAACAAAAACCTTGCCGAGAATATCCTCATTACCTTTAAATGGTTTGGCCTGCACAAAAGCTATGCTACATAAAGCTACGCGGCAAAAGTACTGCTAATGGCCTTTTCGCTCGCGCATGTGAGGCTTTCACTACTTCGTATTGAGTCATCGTTTATATTAATTAAAATAGTTGAGCTAATTATTTTGCAGACCGCCTCGAAAATTTTTTTCGATAAGTAAGCTTTCCAGTAATATTTTAAAACCGAAAATTTTTTTCCACGTCTCCCTATCAATCAACGGCCGAGTAGAACCAATCAATCGGCGGCAATAGAGCGTAGAATTTACCGGCGAAGCGAAATCGCGCCGGCGCGTCAATTAACCCGGCTGTCAGGCTTCCTGTTCGCCAAAGAAAGAAGGCAATTTATAAATTAGATTTAGAGTAGTCTTGGCTTTTTACGGCGTCGCTCGTTCGCGCACATCCCATCAATTAGCGGATTCCTCGGAAGGCGTCGGCTCGCTCGTCAGCGGCGAGCGCGCGCACCTCTAAGCGCGCTTCGCTATCCCCAAGAGGGGCACCGGCTGGAAAAAGCCGCCGAGACACAGAGACCTACATCCACCTCGCGTCGCGCGGCTTTTCGCCGAAGTGCTTTCGACGAGGGAATATAAAAAAAAAAGAAGGAACGGCGCACCGGAGACACGCAGATTTATGCAGGGGGAGTTTAAGGTCAAAAGCGGCGTTGCGCGCACGACTCCGTAAAGACGAGGCATTAGCGCCCCGAAAGGGTTTCGCGTTCGGCCGGTACTTACGGATAGTTACCGGCGGCGTCGTAAATTATTGCCGGCCCGAAAAGTTTTAGTGCCACTCGTTCCCTCCTCCTCATCCTGCGAGGCAAGCCCCGCGGTGCCCACGTCTTGTTCTTCACGGATACGTGACTTCGGCTTTCGGTCTTTATGTGCGAACTGCCTCCTTGCCAGATTTCGATGCGATTAAAACGTTAAAATAGTACTCGCAGGATTTACGATTATTAGACATTCAAATAAAAATTTCAGCATGTAAATTAAATCATAGAATAATTTACATGCTCTAAATAATATTTATTGCTTCTCTTTATTCAAATATTGATTTACTTGTGCAAAAAATATAGGAAAAGCATTTGAAATTGTAATGGTATAAATTATTCATTTTTGAAAATAATAAAGAAAAAGCAATCGTTTATGACTGCATAATCTTTTCTTAAATTTTTCGATTTTTTTTTTCGATGCTTTAAAGCCCATTATATTATTGAATGAGCTATTATTCACGGACGGCAATAAATTCAAATAAATCGAACTTTAATTTCGTTCATCTGGCCATTCGATTAAGTCCGCGATATCCGAATTAACAGCTGATATTTTTAAAATTCAATTTAATCCGTGACAGATACTGTATCTTGCGCATATCAATTAGGCCCCATGAAGGCAAACGATCGCCACTGGCCATCGCCTTCCTTACCCGCGCGTCTCGCGACTTCCCGAGAGCCGGAGTACTCGAGGCCCGCCTTATCTCGCGGCGTCGTGTTATTTAAATTGCAGTAGCGCGGCCCTTCGCCGAATCAAATTCAATTCTGCTCCCTATCCTTTCGGCGCCTCGGCCGTCGATCGGCCCTCGATACCCCCTCGCCAGGAAAGTCAATTAATAAAATAATTAGGCGCGCTCAAAAGGTGCCTTCGCGGTGTGTGTACGCGCGCTTCACCCACTCGCGCGACTGCTTCGTTTTTCTCGCATCGCAAGGGGAGAGACGTAAATCCGTCGCGCGGCCGATAACGCGAGCGGTGTCGCGCGCTCACGGCCGTGCGGCCGAGCCGGTGCGGAGGCGGAAGAATTTTAATGAAGGTTCGGACGGCCGGCTGGCCAGCGGGGTAAAAAGGAGGCGAAGGAAAGCCGAGGCCCGCGTTTTACGCCGGTTCTTTCACAAAGTACATTATTTCACGCGAATTTAATTTCACTTAATTCCCTCATTCGGCCGATGATGTAAAAAATTTTAATTTAAAAGCAAACATCGACGCACGGGGATGCGGGGACTTCAACACGCTCATTTTTATCCAGTCATTATTCGACGCCGCTCATTTCGATCGACGCAATCGTTTATTCAAGCATGTGAATTCAATTTTAGTTTTAAATAATTCCGAATATTTTCTTTTACGCTGGAACTTAAATAATTATTTAAATTGCAGTAAATTCAAATGAGACTAAATGAAAATAATTTTTTTTCAGAGTCGACTTGCAAGCAGCCGTTAAATCACGAAGCGAGAGGCTCTGGGCGAGGAGGGCAGAATCGGCGGGGCGGTGACGTAGGAGTCGCGTGCCGCGGCAGCAGGCCCGCGAGGCGCTGAAAACGCGGATCGTGAGAGCGCGGATGCGCACACACGCCGGCCGCACGCGAGAGGCCAGCCCGGTTCCCACAGTCCGCCGAAGAAGATGCCGCGACCTTCGCGGCGCGCGATACACCCCTGAGCTACGCGCCGATGCATCGCAGTGGATGCCGGGGAAATGAGATGCTGATTGCCGCGTATTCTCCCGGAATGAGAAAAAAAAAAGATCGAGATTTTTGCGGTAATAAGTGTTGCGTATTACTTAGGAGCTCGCATCGGGTCGATGACTAATTTGGAAGGTGATGGACCCCGGTGCGTTCGAGAGTTGGCTTTTGTCGTAAAAAACCGAAGTAGTATTGTTATTATATCGGGAAAAAAAAGGTCGAGAACAGCGCCCGAAGCAATCCCAGCAAATAATCGCAAATTGTCGAAAAAGTCGCAATTATCCGTACGCGTGCGCGGCGGGGTAACCGCAGGTTTGGACAGCGCGCGCCTCGGCCGCGTACTTATATCCCCCAAGACAAAAGATCGACAAAGTCGGAGGAGGAGAGTAAAAGAGAGGGCGATCCGCCTCGTGTGCGCGGCAGCCTCGGCGCGTTAAGAAATATCGAGAGAGGCGAGGCTCTCCTCTCCCCGGCGCGGTTAACTCTCCCCCTGGGAGAGAAAAAGGAGTAGGTGGAAGGAGGCAAGAGCGGGAATATCGGCGATGCGATCGGCTTTGGCACTGTATGGCGATAGCATCATTAACCCTCGGCGTACGTCGAACACCGAATGAGATCTTGTTACGCGATACGGACCCTCGAGCGGCGCAATGCTCTCCCTCCCCCGCCCCCTCTCTTTTTTCGGCCAGCGTTTCCCCGCGCGCCCGCGCGCTAATTAAACGCGAAACCGGAGGGGACACAGCGCCACTGCGCGAAGCGCCGATGCGAGGCCGCGATTACTTTGTTTTCGGGGGTCCAGCGGGGCTCCGAATTAATTGGAGCCCCGCTGCTGCCGCCGCCGCCACCGGGCGGACGAGGGGATGGGCGCGAAATGAGCAGCGAGGCTTAATCAGCCGGCCCCGGTTTGGTCGACGGCTCTTTTTTGCGACGGCGTACGACGCATTTGTCGCGAGCGCAGAAGGAAAAGGGAAGCTGCCGGAGAGATAAGAAATAGGAACCCCGGAGTTTTATCGTGTGCGACATTTTTCACGAACTCCTGGCTTCTCGGGGTAGGTCCAGATTGCGCAGCAGCTCTGTATGATTTGTCGCGATCCGAATGCTGTTTATTATACTTCGTTATTGCGAGAAATTTAATTTTGCTTCTGGACATTTAAATGATTTGTGTGAAATCGTATTAGATTTCAGCTTTTAGACAAAAAAGAGAAAAATAAGAGATACTTATATCTAATGAACCGTGATTCCCTTTCGAGAGTCGCAATAACAGTCTCTGACTTGGCAAAAAAATAATCGAGCTGTAATTTCTGCAGAGCGACGGAAGCATTGACAACGGTAGGTATATACTTTCCAGATCTATTAAAAATTTTTTCGGACGCAAACTAAAAAACTTAATATGCCAAAGGGCTGACTTCAAAATGCAAAAACTTCCTACTTCTACTTAAAAATTATCGCCTTTGCTTTCTAAAAAAAATACAATAATGGTCAAAGTAAGTCGTACTAAAGTTTCTTTCCGCCGGGCATAACCACAAGGCTTGGCCGACACTGTATGAAACGCCGATGCAAAAAAGAGCAAGGTGGAGGAGGGGAAATGAAAAAGCGAGCGGCGAAGAGAACACTGCTTAAAAATTTATGGAAGCGTAATTCGCCTTAAAGCCTCAATAATTATAAAAATCTGGCGAAAAAGCCGGGAGAAATAATTGAAGATCAGGCAGCGGCGGCGGTGGCGCGGACGACGGACTTTTTCCCTGCCACGCCTGAAATCGTGCGCCACGGCTGCCCCGACAAAAAGTTGCTCTCCGGACTCGGCCTAGCGGCGCTGGCGCGCGCCTCCCGAGGACACTTCCAAGAGTAGCCTACGAGTCCCGCACGATTCAGACATGTACCTTTCAATTATTCAGGGTATGTTCCACAAATAAAATTTGTGATGATTTTTTAAAAAGAATTTTTCAAATAATTTTTATACTGCTAAAATTTATGCAATGAACAAGAATAAATTTAACTATACTTTATTTCTTTAGAACTAACAAATATTTTAACAAGTCGAATCTTTTTTAAAAAAAAAATTCTTTTTAAAAAATACCTATCCTGTAAAATTTTAATTAATATTATAGCTCACTTTTTAAAAAACGCCACGATTGACTCAAGGTAGGATATCCAATTCATAAAATACTAATGTTAATATAAATAATATAATTAAATCATATAATATTTTTTTTACCTATTCATAAAAATGCTTAAATATTTGTCATAATTAAAAACATTAAAAAATGCATACCATTCAATCAAAATACGATAAGAAATAATTACTTATCTGCCGCTTAAGTGCAGAAGCATCTCTGCACGAAGAAGCGGGACGGTTACGACTCGGTCAATTAGGCGAGTGGCGCGTGCAATCGGAAAGCGGTCGTCTGTGTTTCGTTTTCCCCGTGCCGCCGCCGTGCGGAAACTCGAGCGGCCTCGTGAGAATGTTTTCATTTCGCGGCGCGCGCCAATCGTCCATCGAAACTCAACAAATGGCCCAAGCTCCTTAAATGGCGCAGCGGCTCGCCGTGTCCCTCGTACACAGCTGGGGGATTGTGAATTTCACCGCGGCTTCCCCTCGGCCGAGGAATTCTCGTAAATATCGCGCAGAAAAATTGAGAATAATGACACGCGCGCGCGGAATTATTGCGCCGATTTCTTTATTTTATTGCGGATTGCGCAATTGCCCGGCGTGTAACCGCCGCGATAAAGCCTGATTAATTGAATCCGGGCTTCGCTGTTTTATGTAAGGCTATACTTTTGAGGATTCTGGAAAAACAGTTTATGCTCTTTCCAAGGTATCGTTTGATTGAAGCGCGCGCTCGCCGGCACGAGGCGCAAGAAACGCATTGGCGCTTTAAAAGAGAAAACTTGTATTTAAATTTCTTTTGTGCAACCTACATTAAATCATCGTAAATTTATGACTGCGCAAGAACAGAGCGGACCGTGAATTCAAACGCTGCATCTTCCTTATTGTGATAGCTATTATATTCCCTTCAAGTGCAGACTTTCTTTGTCTTTCCATTATATAAAAAATGATTTATCTTCTGTATAAATTTAAGAATAGAAATAAAAAATTGGCATTGTCTTGAAATTAAAATTGATTTATCCACAATAAAACTTATGAAGGTACGTAAAGCAATCGAGTTCGCGATGATTGATTTGAAAATAATCAAAACTCGTAAATCAACATTCATAAACCATCAGCCACTAAAATAAAATAAACATAGCTTTTATCGATGAACAAGAAGGCGATAAATAAATTGCTAGACTCTATATTTTCGCGCGACAGGTGTACGCTAAGAGTATAATATTTCGTAATATTCCATACGAGTTGGAAAAACAGGTGTCCGAATGAGATATCATCACCTTTAACGACGACTGGGTTTTTTTTTCTCAACGCGCCTGAAGCAATCATCCCGTCATCGATGCTGCGAATCTACGGCGAAAGGTCATCCGTCTATGCGATGGTTAGTATTTACGTAATTTTAGAACGCGAATATTAGCCTGAGTGCTATAAACGTTTCAATGCGAATCTTATCTTTGAAAATCACTCGTTAGCTTTTTTTTACTTAATTGCGGTTAAACATTTATGGCCAAGATTCTTATTAAGTTTGCGCAAAAGTTTCCTCTAGTGCGATTTTATACAGATTTTAAGAATATACTACTTTTAATAGTTTTGCATTTATAAAATGAAGTTTTCGAATAATTAAAATTCAAATACATAAAAATTTCTCATTAAAATAAATTTAAAATTTTAACACCATTGAAAAATTTTTCAAAAATCCTCAAATGTACAGTGACAAAGTAGTTTACTTAATTATCCTGACAGGAAATACCAAATATTTTCTCAGTTGCTTTTTAAAAAATTATTCGGTCACCTCTAAAAGAAGAGAAGATTCGGTTCACGTGTAATACTCGGAGCGCGCGCGATAAACGAAGATTCCAATCAAGCGGAGAAGCTAGGCGTTGCGGTAGCCCTGGCCCAGAGGTTGGACACGTTAATAAATCGCCGCAACCCGCGTCCAATCGCAATCTAATCAGGCATGATAGCGCCCGGCCGTGTTCGTTCTGGCTACCGCGGGCTACGCGATCACGGTAGCTTTCCGAGAAAGCTGGCGCTCGCGCACGCCTCCCTATGAAAAAAGGGCACGGCTTCCGCGCGATCGGGCAATCTTCTCAGGATCGACAGGACTCCTCCTACCTGGAATTTCGTATCGGTATCTCTCTAGCCCCCGCCTCCACGTGCTCGAATTTCATCGCCGAGTGCGCGTGCTTTCTCTCTCCGGGAACCGGAGGCCACCGACTTGCCGCCAACCTTGCCTACGCACGCGTCTCATTAACATAGTCGTGCCTAGGAGCCTGATAGACGCGACTGATTGCAGAGTAATCGAATACTCCTTTCGTTCGCTTGTATTTAATTACTCGGCCGAGATGAATTTTATAATATTTCATTACACTGCGTTAACAAAGTCGATATTTTATCACTTTTTGAATAAAAAAAATTGCTTAGCGATTAACAAACAGAAAGAACGCTGCGCAATTCTTTTTATATAAGCTAAATTTGTAGTCGAGCAATGAAATATAAATTGAACGAATAATTATTTTTCCACGAAAATTTATCCATGCGAAATTATGAATTGGCATTTGTTTAGGTATCAAAACAATGACTTTGCAGTCGCGGAGTCAATCATCTTACCGGTAAGAGACAATCGAAGAAGGTCATAGTCGCGTCTAGACGTGTTGAAAAAAACGTCTGACTCTAAAAATACCAATGATGCATCTTAACGCGTAAATATCCATCGCACGAAATACGTAAGAGTCGATTGCTTTTTTTCCTCTTCATCGTCTCATCGCTTATCTGTCCATCTTGCGCGCCATCGCGGGACGAGAGACGTCGTCGAACGCAGGAGCAGATCGGGTCGTTCGATAGAGCTCGTGGCAAGTAAGCGCAGTAATAATGCCCCTTCATTATCGACATTTTCTGCACAATTTTTATAGCCCCACAGAGCCAACAGAAGGGGAAAGTACTTAGTGTAACAAGTAGTTCTATGTTGTTTTCCTTACCTTTAAATCTAAAAATAAAAAAGCAAAATATTAGAATTTGAATCAAATTATTAATATAAATAAATAAAATGTAAAATAAAAATCAGTAATATTTTAATCGAAAGTAACTTTAGAAATAATATAACCAATTTATGTCAAAAACTGTTTTATTTAGTAACAATTTAAAAAAAATTTCGATTAGTTACTTCAGTAAAAAACTGAAAAAAGTGACAGTTCGAAAAACCGCAACGACGGCAGAAAACAACGCAAGGAAGCGCGACGTCATCGAAGCTAGATCGCAGAAAAGCCGAGCTCCGCTTGCGCGGGAGATAATGGCATAGCCTCTCCTCCGACCCGGACAGCCAACGATCTGCGAACTTACATCCTATCTCTCTCTTTCTCTCAGCGCGCCTCCGTACTTACAGGCTCGCGCGCGGGGGAACGACGACGATCGGCCCCCCGAGCGAGCGAGAGCCATTGTGATCGCGTAATTGTAACCTCCTGCAACGCGATCGCTCGAACGAAACCGGATCAACCGCGCGAGAGGAGGTTCAAGGAGAATGAGATGCCGTCGCCAAGCGAAATGACTGACTTTTCCGCGAGCCGCCGTCGCCGCTCATCTATGCGGGGCTCCCCTAGCGACCGGCCTGGCCCTAATGGAACTTCATTCCGTCAATTTGCGATGGGCTCTTACGCCCGCCAAATTGCCTGCGATAAAGGATATACTCGCGCATATGTCTGCCATGGAAATTCAATTTTCTAGCGAGCGCGTGTGGGCACTGAAATTCTTCGCATACTTGTTCGTTGTTGATACGGAAATTCACGGTTTACTTTTAAAATGGAATTAAAATTTAGAAAGTTGATTGAGGAAAATTGTAATAAAAGCTAATAAATTTCACGATTATTTATCGAAACAAGAATTTAGAGTACAAAGAGAATTTGCAGTCTTGCGGATTTACGAGCAGTACCTTGTAATTGCGAATTTTTTCTGATCGCCAAGTAAACAGATGTACACGAGAGCCTCTCGGCTCTTAACGCGCGAATCGACGGCATGGGAAAGTCAGTCGATCCGCCTTGAACTTTGCATCCCAACTGCGGAATCATGGAACGAGTAATGACGAAGAAAAAAAATTTCTGCAGTGGAGAATCTGTAATCCTAGTATTAAAGCGCGCTCTTGGATAAGCAAATTATTTCATCCGTTTCGATTTAAATTTTGTTTTTTCTATTTACATTGAATTTTACTCATTTTTATGTGAATAAAATAACTAGAATAGTTCCATTATCATTACGGTCTTATTTCTTTAATTTCTATACACTTTGCATTGAAATTTTGATTTTCTTCTTATTTAATTTGTAAAATACTTTAATTAATTTTATTTGTGTTAAATTTAGTATTGCTTCCTCCTAGAGGAAGCTTTGTAATAGTAAAAAAAAAAGTTTCTCTAAAAACATGTTAGAAGTTTGTT
>UXGC01001400.1:0-24297 GCA_900480045.1 Eurytoma adleriae
CCTTAAATCCACACTATATGCCATTATAACTCAAATACTTTATTATATCTTTGTCATTTACTTTAGGAAATACTATATGAGCTTGTCCGCAAACAAGAAAAGGGATAGTATATGAGTTTTAAAAATGGGATTAGAAATGAGAAAGAAGTATCCAACAGATCTAAGTGAAAGAGAGTGGTTGCTAATAGAGAAACACTTTAGAGTATCATACAAGAAAGGAGGAAGGCCGCTGAAACATAGCAAAAGAGAGGTATTATCTGCAATTTTTTATGTGCTACGTACAGGATGCCAATGGCGCTATTTACCAAATGATTTTCCACCATGGAAGACAGTATATGAGCAATTTAGAAGATGGAAAAAGCAAGGAATTTTCGAGAAAATGAACTATGATATTAGTAAATATAGTAGGTTAAAAATGGGAAAGAATGAGGAGCCAAGCGCATGTATAGTAGACAGTCAATCTGTGAAAACCACAGAAAAAGGGGGGTCAAAGGTTATGATGGGAGTAAAAAAGTAAAAGGCAGAAAAAGACACATAATTACAGATACTCAAGGATTTATACTCGGTTGTTATGTCGGGGCTGCGAATGGAAATGACAGAGATGGCGTGAAAATGGCATTAGATAACATGAAGAAAAAACATGCTAATATTAGGAAAATGTGGGCTGATATGGGATATCAAGGAAAAGATTTAAAAGATCATATAAAGAGAGAATATAACATAGACATTGAGATTGTTAAAAGGCCTCCATGCAGATTTTGGGTACACCAAGACACACCATCAGAATTGTTGCCAGCGAGAGAGCAAGGATTTAAAGTGCAGCCGAGAAGGTGGGTTGTAGAAAGAACTTTTGCCTGGATAAATAGGAATAGGAGGCTATCGAAAGAATATGATTTGCTGACAACATCTACTGAAAATTTTATATATCTGGCTATGAATAGATTGATGTTAAAGAGGGAATATGCTTGAATTTAATGGTTTGCGGACAAGCTCTATAATTTAATTTTAATATGAGGCAATTATGAACGAAATAGATTTTACTAATCCACCTTTAAATTTAGAACAAGAATGTGGCAACGGTTATGTCAAGTTTACAGATTATTCTTCTAATCCAGACACTGGTCTTTTCCACATGGCAGGTGAAATGCTAGATGAAAACCATGATATTATAGGAAATTTCACCGGCGATGCTTACATTTATAATTTCCATATAGATGATCACAATATGAATATTCAACTCTGCATGGAGATGGATTATAAAGGTGATATAAAGAAAATTCTTTCTTTGTAGAAAAAGTAGGCTTCTCCTTCGTTTTTTACAATTAGAGAAGCTACTCACTACAACAAGCTTTAAAATCATTATATTTTACATTACAATAACTTTTTTATTTTCTGTTAAATAAATGAAGTTCACATTATCTTGGTTACTAGATCATCTAGAAGCCAATGCCAGTTTAGAAGAAATTACTGATAAGCTAACTCACATAGGATTGGAAGTAGAAGATGTGATCGACAATGCTAAATTGGCTGGGTTTATTGTTGCAGAAATATTAGAAATCGCACCTCATCCAGATGCTGATAAACTAAAGCTATGCAAAGTAAATGATGGAAGTAAAGTTCTGCAGATAGTCTGTGGAGCAAAGAATGTTAGAGAAGGAATGAAAACCGTACTTGCATCTCTTGGCAGCACATTACCAAAAAGTGACTTCACAATTAAGCTTGCAAAAATACGAGGAGTGTTAAGTGAAGGAATGCTCTGCTCTGCTTTCGAACTTGCGCTGACTCAAGATGAAAGTGAAGGAATCATTGAGCTTTCTGATGATTATAAAGTAGAAGATAAATTTTTCAATTGTGATCCTGTAATTGATATAAATGTCACTCCAAATCGTGGAGATTGCCTAGGTGTTTATGGAATAGCACGTGATCTAGCAGCAACTGGAATTGGGACACTCAAGACTTTAAGCATTACACAACTTACCTATTCTATGGCCTCACCAATAAACGTCAAAGTCATCGATGGGGAGAGCTTGATTAGTGGAATATACATCACCAATGTAAAAAATAAAGAGAGCCCAAAATGGCTGAAAGATAAATTGGAATCGATAGGAATGCGCTCCATTTCTGCAATAGTTGATATTACTAATTACATCATGATATCCTTTAATCGCCCAATGCATGCATATAATGCAAAAAAAATAGAAGGAGAGCTCACAGTACGTAAAGCAAACGATGGAGAAAAATTTATTGGTTTAAATGATAAAGAATACTTATTGAACAAAAACATAAGCGTTATTTCTGATGATAAAAATGTTCATGCAATTGCTGGAGTTATGGGTAGCAAGTACAGTGAATGCACTCTTGAAACTACTGACATCTTTTTAGAGTCTGCTTGGTTTGACCCTATTTCTATCACTAAATCTTCAAGGCAGCTAAGCATCTCCACAGACTCAAGTTACAGGTTTGCACGTTCAGTTGACCCTAGTTTTACCCTTGATGGACTCAATCTTGCAGCCCAGATGATTTTAGATTTATGTGGTGGAGAAGTGTCAAGTGTAGTGTCTGCTGGCAATCTGAATAAGGCTGATACCAAGATAAATTTCGATTATCAAGATGTAAACAAACTTGGAAGTGTATCTGCATCACCTGATGAATTATTCAATATTCTAACAAAATTAGGGTTTAGTATTGATAAAAGAACTGAAAATAATTGGAGCATACATGTACCAACCTGGAGATCGGACGTAACCATACCTGCTGACTTAGTTGAAGAGGCAGTAAGAATATACAGCTATGATAAAATAAAGGAAGAGCCACTAGCAGAAGACGTTACAGTAGAAGAAGAGACACAAGATGATTTGCGCATTTTTATGACGAGCAGAGGGTTTCATGAAGTGATAACTTGGTCTTTTATGAGTGAATCAACATCTGAAAAGTTTGGTTACTTGAATAAATTATTTATTATCGATAACCCATTTAATAATGACTTTAATATAATGAGACCAAGTATCATACCAAATTTGTTGAAAGTTACTGCAGATAATACTGCCCATGGTACACTTGATTTTGCAATTTTTGAAATTGGACCAATTTATAATGATGAAGCTCAGTCTAAGTATGTTTTAAGCGGAATCAGGTCAGGAAATAATCTACCACGAAACCATTATAACACTGACAGGAAAGTAGATGTTTTTGACGCAAAGGCTGACCTCATAACAGCTTTGGAACTTTTTAATGTCAATTGTGATAATTTAGCAATAGAGAGAGCAGAAAAAGAATATTACCACCCAGGAAAGTCAGGTACCTTATCTTTTAGAAGTAAAATAGTTGGTTATTTTGGAGAACTGCATCCAAGTATACTGAATTTTTTTAACATCAAACAAAAAGTTGTAGGCTTTGAGTTGATATTAGAAAATATTGAAAATTTACCTGTAAGTAAGAAAAAATTTATCGATTATAAATATCAAAGTGTAAAACGCGACTTTGCATTTATTGTAAATAAAGATGTAGCAGCAGGTAATATAATCAATATGGTGAAAAAAAGCTCAGAGCTCATCACAGAAGTTTTGATATTTGATGTATATCATGGAAACAATATAGAATCGAATAAGATGTCTATAGCATTTTCAGTTACTTTCTGCTCTCCAACTCACACTTTAACTGAAGAGGAAATCCAAAAAGAATCAAATATGATAGTCAACTTAGTGTGTAAAAATACTGAAGGAACTTTGAGAGCTCATTATTAAGCTGTAATCACAGTTCCCTGATTTTGCTGTGTCACGTTTACTTCATCCAATTTATTCCCTATCTTGAATTCAATATCCTTGAAAAACCTATCCCACATTCCATGCAAATGCTCTTCTACTTTAGGCCATACATCATTTTTAAATGTCGTTCCATCATCAGAAAATAAATTGCCTAAAAAGCCTCCAACTCCTTCATAACTTGATTGAAAATGTTGAAGAAATGTTTCTACTTCCTTATGAGTATCATGCGCCACACTCAACGCTTTTCCCTCTGCGCTCTTATCCCCATGCATTGCAACGGCAAGACCTGTTTTAATATATCCCAAACCTGTCTTAACAGCTTTCATAGGCTGGAGCCATGAACTCTTATCGCTTTTTGGTACATTATTTACTATATTTTCCACCAATCTGTTTATTAAAGGAGACAGTAAATCTTGACAAAAGTGTTTGATATTATCTTTTGTTTTAATTACAGGACTTTTTATGAACTTTTCTGCCAAATAGTACTCAAGTTCTGCTCTCCCTAGTAACTTCTTAATTGCTTCTTCATCAAGAATTTCATGCTCGAATGCTTTAAGTAAATCATCTTCTATTATTGCAAATTTTATTTTTTCACGAGATTCCAGTTCTTCTCTATAATCATTTTTTGTTTTTTCATTTATCAACAATCCTTTTTCTTCTAATTCTAACTGTTTTAATGCTTTCAGAATTTCTTGGTTATTTTTCAAGTGCTTCTCTATTAATTTTGTACTTGGATGCTTTTCTCCTTTTATCTTTCGCTCATCTTCTAAGTACTTATTTAAATCCTTACTCCCTTCTATTATTTTTCTCAATAGCATAGGTTGTTCAGGTCTTTTTAAGTATTTTTCAATTCTCACTCGATGTGAATTAATCTTTTCTACTAGATCTGGTGCCTCCCTTTCTAATAACTTACATGAATTCTCTATACCCTTTGCTTGACTTTTAAACAAATCTTGCGTTTTACGTTTCGTTATTTCTAAATACATCTTTGCTATAAAAGCATTCACTTTACCTGAAGCTTCTTCTAAACTTTCCCCATTCAAAGGACCTTTTATCTCCTCTTCTAAATCTCGAAACTGGTCTATTAAGCTTAGTATTCCTAACAGGCCTAACTCACCCTTAGCTTTTTTCATTACTGATTCTACTAGCCTTTGCTCAACTTTTTGATCACCATACTCGAACTTAAAAAGACCTTCTAATTTCCTTTTTAAATCATCGTTTGTTAAGTTGTTTTTCCCTTTATCATATACTTCTTTCAATTTTTCGCGTACTCTAATATATCTTTCTCGTCCTTCTTCTTTTAAATCCTTAATTCTCTTTTCAGCATTATTTAGAGCTTTTTCTGTTTCTCCAGGATTTATACCCTTATAAACATCAGTTATTGTTTTCTTAGTTATCCTCCCTTCTTGTATAAATCGTTCCCATTCTGCTTTAAATACAGGAAGTGCATCATCACTTATATCACCTACTTTCATAAGGGACTCTAGCCGATCATCTTCATCAGTCAAATTACGTGACTCCTTTATTTTTAGTTCTTTCAAATCTTTGATTATCACTTCTTTCTCATTTGGTAATTCCTTACCTTGATTCTCCAGTTCTTGTTTCACTAAAGTATTTTTTAGCTCATCTTCCAGTGAAAAATCTTCTCCCCGTCTATTTTGCTGAAACTTAATTGCTTGTATAAAGGCAACTTGATAAGCATTTTCTATTAAGTGAGTTGTCAACTTAGAACCTATACTATCCACCACTTTTAACCTGAATTCGTCCAACAATTCCTTCAATTTATCATATGTAATATCTTTCTTTTCTAACTTCATCAGCTCTTCCATAGTCTTTGCGAATTCCTGAATAGAAGTTGCAAGTACATCCTTGATTTCATTGCGTAAGGGCTTAAGACCATTTTTTAAATTGATGTTAGTTGACAATTTCAGTACGATGCTATGCTCTGAATCCCGTGTCACATCAAACCACTTGTTATTTTCATTTTCATACAAATCTCTAAGCAATCGTTTAAATTGCGGTGGAAATTTTACTTCCATATCCCATGCAATATTTGGCTCAGAAACTTCCTTTTCACAAAAAGACACCTCAATATTTTGATGCTTATTAGAATACTGCTCCATACTTATTTTAAGAGCAGCAACTAAAGAGTGAGATAAATCTCTATTTAAAAGATAAAAAGTAGCCAAAGCAACTGTTGCAGGAACGATTAAGGCTACAAGTACAGTTACATTAACAAAAATTGCTATTGCAGCAAGAGCTCCGTATGCCAATCTTTTTGGTACACCGGTTTCACTCTTTTTTGTCTTATCTTCCCCTACACCTTCTTGTGTCTTGCTATTTGCTTTAAATCTACTGTATATGACTAACCCTAGTGCAGTAAAAGCAATATAAGGGAGCATTAAAACTGACAGAGCTAAATTTAATACTTTCTTCTCTGGGCAAGCTCTGTTTATCTCTTTCAATATTTCGCTTGACATATTATACCAGGAGGTAAAAAAGTCAGAATTATAACCTTTATAATGAAATATACTGAGTGGGATATTAAAATCAGTTAACCAATTCTGCTTACTTACAGCATCAAAAAACTCTTCTTCCTCTTCCAAAGCAACATTGGAAATAGATTCTACTTTACCTAAACCATCACTGTTGTTATTTAAATCAATAACTTCTCTATGACCATCTGCAACAACTTGATTCATATCACCACCCTACTTAAAGTAATTTAAGTATAGCATAAACATTACTAACTTTGCAACTTTATTAACTTAATACCAACTGTCAAACCTTGGTATTCCTTAAAATAGAAATCGGCCTCGATCTCTTTATTAGTGTCCAAAGATAAGGCAAGGGTCTGCTCTTTTATATATTTATTCCATGTAGTTATTGCTTCCTTAATTTTTTCATCTTCTGTTTTTATTGTTACTCTAATTCTATCTGATATATGAAAATCAGCTTGTTTTCTAGTTTCTTGAATAAGCCTCACAACATCTCTCGCAAGCCCTTCTAGAATTAGTTCGTCATTGAGCTCAGTACTCAGAACAACAATCCCTTTATTGTTATCAAATACAGAAGAATATTCACTGTCTGCTTTTAACAATAGTTCATATTCACCTTTTTCTATAGTATAGTTCTCTGTTTCATCCCCCAGAAATATTTGCTCATTCTCAATTTGCTTCCACTTTTCTTCTTTGACATATTGAACTAGTTTCTTGATTTTATCTGCAATCTTCTTACCAAGTAGCGGAAAATTTAGTTTTAGCTCTAGTGATGCAATATCTTCAAGTCTGTTTACTAATTCTAATTTTTTTACATTTACCTCATCTCTTATTATCTCTTGATATTCATTTTCAAGGAAATCGCAGGAAGAACTATGATAAATGGTCATACTGCCAAGTGGCTGCCTGATACGTATATTAAACGTATTTCTGATGGATAATGCAGAGTTACATATCTCTCTTACCAAATCCATCTTGACAATGAGTTCACTGTCATATCTATCTGATTGTGGAAAATCAGCCAAATGAACAGATGTTTCTTTGTACTTAAGCCCTTGCCATATAGTCTCTGTTATGAGTGGCAACAAAGGAGCTGCAGCTCGAAGCATGTAATAAAAAACTGTGTACAGAACATTATAAGCGTCGGTTTTGTCTTGATCTAAATCACCTTTCCAAAAACGCTCACGACTGCGACGAATATACCAGTTATTTAGCACTTCAAAGAAATCTGTCAGGATTTTGCAAGCCTCCTGGGAGTTATAGTTGTTCATAGAAGCTTGGATACCTTCCACAGCTTCAAAACATTTTGAAATCATGTAGCGATCAATAGTACTTTGATAATCTTGACAAATCTCAGCTTTAATTCCATCTGCATTTGCATACATAGTAAAAAAGTGATAACTGTTCCAAATAGGTTTTATTACGTTTTTTAGAACATCACGCACTAAATTTCCTTCTTTATCGAGTAGTAAATTACCACCGCAAACAATGGAACCAGACAGCATAAGAAAACGCAGCGCATCAGAACCATATTTGTCAAAAACCTCCATTGGATCTGCATAATTATTCAAACGTTTGGATAATTTCTGACCTTTCACATCAAGAACCACACCGTGGCATATGCAATTCTTAAATGGCTCACTATCAAATAAAGCAGTGGAAAGCACAAAAAGCGTATAAAACCATCCTCTTGTTTGTGCTATATATTCAGTGATAAAATCCGCAGGGAAATTACTCTCAAACCACTCCTTATTTTCAAAGGGATAGTGAACTTGCGCGAACGGCATCGATCCAGATTCAAACCAACAGTCAAACACATCAGGCACACGACGCATAACTGATTTTCCTGTTGGATCATCAGGATTTGGTCTTATCAAAGTATCGATAAATGGTCTGTGCAAGTCATCTATTTTAACATTAAAATCTCGCTCTAGTTCTGCTATTGAGCCATACACATCCACTCTTGGATATTTTGTATCGTCTGATTTCCACACGGGAATTGGAGTACCCCAAAATCGATTGCGTGAAATAGACCAATCGTGTGCTCCTTCAAGCCATTTTCCAAATTGACCATCTCTAATATGATTCGGCATCCAATTAATTCTCTTATTCAGTTCTGCCATTCTCCCCTTGAACTTTGTCACAGCAACGTACCAAGAAGGCATAGTGCGATAGATCAAAGGAGTATCAGTTCTCCAGCAGTGAGGATAATTATGAATATGTTGCTCAGTCTTAAACCAACTCCCCTGCTCTTTTAATTTTTTTATTACTGTATCATTGGCATCAAAAACATGAATTCCTGTTAAATCTGAAACTTCAGCAGTAAACTTTCCAGCGTTATCAATTGGACAAACAGCCCGAATATCATGTCTTTGGCAAAGGTAAAAATCTTCTTCACCAAAGCCAGGAGCAGTGTGCACAACACCAGTACCATCTTCTGCTGTAACATAATCGGCAATGAAAACACGGAACGCATTTTTTGTATCTTCAAAGTAATCAAACAGTGGTTTATAGGAAAGACCTGCAAGATCACTCGCTTTAAGTTTTGTATTACAGTTTTCATATTGAATATTGCTTTGTTCACAGTGGCTGACAAATTTCTCTAAATAACTTTCAGCAAAGATGCAGACTTCACCATTTACTAACACCATACAATACTCAATATCCTCCCCTACTGCCAGTGCGAGGTTGCTTGGCAACGTCCAAGGGGTTGTAGTCCAAGCAAGCAACTTACATTTTTGTTTAAATTGCTTTGGGTTTTCTAAAAGTTCAAACGCAACAGTTACAGCCTTGCTAGCTTTTTCTCTATAAGCATTATCTAGTCTTGTTTCAAAATTAGAGAGTGGAGTTTCGCACGCCCAGCTATAGGGAACAACGCGTATTGATTCATACACCAGACCTTTATCATAAAGCTGCTTAAATGCCCACATGACCGACTCCATGAATGACTTATCCATAGTCTTATAGTCATTGTGAAAATCTACCCATCTTGCTTGTCTATTTACATACTTCTCCCATTCTGATGAAAATTTCATCACAGAAGTACGGCAATGATTATTGAATTTTTCAATGCCAAACTTCTCTATCTCAGTTCTACCAGATATTCCAAGTTCCTTTTCTGCACCCATCTCAGCTGGTAAGCCATGGCAATCCCAACCAAATCTACGCTCAACCCTTTTTTGCAGCATAGTTTGATATCTTGCAAATGCATCTTTTATAAAACCAGTAAGCAAGTGTCCGTAATGCGGAAGTCCATTTGCAAACGGAGGCCCATCATAAAATACAAAACAATGACCCTTGGAACGTTTCTCGACTGACTGCTCAAAAATTTTATTTTCCTGCCAAAATTTTATGATTTCCTTTTCTAGCAATGAAAAATCAGGACTGCTGCTTGTATCAGGATAATACTTCATATTCATTTTAACTGGATAAAATCAAAGAATATAGAGCTTTCTGGAAAATTACAAATTCAAAAACTCTGTTTCTATAAACATAGATAGGTATTGACATCATTATACAACATATTAATTCATTAGACTTATTTATTGAGGTTGAAGATGAATAAAGACAATAGAAGTTGGCCTTATCAGAAATTTCATGATGCTAACAAAAATAATAGTAAAAGCAGCTTTGTTTGGGAATCAGTTTCTTATGAATATAATAATTCTGGAAAGATTAAAAAGGTACACTATCAGTGGGAAAAGAAAAAAAATCCCGCAAATCTATTATATCAAGTCTCATATGATTACGTAACAGAGAGCTGTAGTCCTTTAAGGATTAAATCTAGATAGCTTATAAACTTATAAAACACACAAAGTGCTTCTACATGAGACCATGGGAGCACTTTTCTCTAATTAGGCAGCGCATCCCAACAAACTATTTTGCCTAGCTTCCAATATCCTTACATTTACTATTTTATCTTTGTATTTGTCGTCAGGATCATCAACGCATACTGATTGCATGTATGGGCTTTTACCAATAATTTGATTTTGGTGTTTACCTTTTTTATCACTGAATAGAACAGGAATAGTTTTTCCTATCATACTCTGATTAAATTCAAGTTGTTGCTTGCTAATTAATTCCTGTAACCGAAGAAGACGCTCTGTTTTAACCTCTTCTGGTACTTGATCTTTTCTTTCCGCCCCTGGCGTTCCTGGCCTTGGGCTATATTTAAAACTATAAGCCTGAACATATTTTATTTTTTCTACTAATTTCATAGTTTCCTCAAAGTCTTTTTCAGTTTCTCCAGGAAAACCAACAATAAAATCAGAAGAAAATTCAATTTCAGGTTTCAATTTGCGCAATCTGTCTATTATTTCCAAATACTCCTCTGCCGTGTGTTTTCTATTCATTGCATGCAATATTTTATTCGAACCTGACTGCACAGGTAGGTGAACAAACGGCATGAGTTTTGATTCCTCCGCATGTACCAAGTAGAGAGATTCGTGCATATCTCTTGGATGAGAAGTTGTGTAGCGGATTCTTTCTAGCTTTTCAATTTTAGCAATGTGACTAATTAATTTTCCTAAATCCCACACTTCTCCCTCACACTCCCCATGATAAGCATTGACATTCTGACCAAGCAAAGTAATTTCCCTTGCTCCACTTGCAACTAACTTTAATGTTTCACGGAATATTTCATTTACTGATCGTGAATACTCAGCCCCGCGAGTGTAAGGCACCACACAAAACGTACAAAATTTATCACAACCTTCTTGTATAGCAAGAAACGCAGAAGACCCCTGGCTATTGCCATAGCATTCATCTGGCAATTTATCAAACTTTGCAACTTCTGGAAAATCAGTATTTATTACATGACCTTTACTTCTACTTGCTTTGACTATCAGCTCCGGTAAAACAGCGATACTCTGTGGACCAACAACAATATCAACAAAAGGAGCCCTTCTGAACACTTCTTCTCCCTCTGCTTGCGCTACACATCCAGCCACCACTATGGTCATTTCCTTATTTTTTTGTGATGAATGAATTCTTCCAAGCTCTGAGTAGAGCTTTTCTGCTGCCTTTTCTCTAATATGACAAGTATTTAATATCACCAAATCAGCTTGTTCTGCATCACTCACAACACTGAACCCTAGAGGCTTAACTATATTCTCCATTAAAACAGAGTCATAAACGTTCATCTGACAGCCGTAAGTTTTAATATATAGGCCTTTCATATTTAAAATTCTTCACACAAATTCTAGCAAATTATACGAAAAACTGAATTCTAGTACAACAGCCAATAAAGATTGCTTGACAAACCTTCTCGCTTTCCTTACTCTAACAGTAGGGGTATTTTAAGAGCTCAAAAATCTATCTCAGTCTGCAGACTTTTCAGTCAATTTCTCAATAAAAAGTGTAGCGTATCCTCTTCGGTGTATACTGTAGTATGTGCGCTGCATTTTCTTTCTAATCTTTCAGGAGGATTTTATGTCCAGAATTCCAGATACTTAACCTTTATTCTTAAGCTAAAAACCGATTGGTACCTATGGTTTTTATAAAGAAAGTGCAAAAAATACTTTAAAGAATATGAAATAAAGTTAGAAAAGGCTTAAGTAGCCAAAAACTGTTTCCAGGCATAAATTTGTCATGTATACCAAAAAGTAATTACACTAATATAATGTTCACACTTACATGCTAATATAGATATGATGCTAATTAAAGAGCATGTTATGCAAGAAGAAGTATCAGATTTTACAGATGCTCTTTGTCAAAATAAATGTGATTCCTTTCGAGTGACACTCTCCTATATCCTTCCTTTAGGTTATACAGAAATCTAACACAATTATAGAACAAGCGTAAAAGTTCTGGTAAAGTAGTTTTATTTATAAAGAGCATGCTACTTGATATTGAAAAACGCAGCATAACAAATGCACTGTGGAAGTTACAAGAAGCAGATCAAAGGGAGATTTTTACTCTTATACAGAGATTTGAGTTGCCAGAAATATTAGCAAGAATATTAGTTGCTCGTGGTGTTAACATAGAAAATGCACATGACTTCTTACACCCACTAATCAGATCGCTATTACCAGATCCCTTTCACCTCCTTGATATGGATAAAGCTGTTTCTCGCATAATAAAAGCAATAAACAATAATGAGAATATTGCAATATTTGGTGATTACGATGTTGATGGTGCAACGTCATCAGCATTGATTAATAGGTACCTAAGAGCGATTGGGACACACTCTATAATCTATATTCCAGATCGTGTTGATGAGGGCTATGGATTGAACACAGATGCTTTATTACAACTTAAAAAGAATGGTATTGATTTATGTATTTCTGTTGATTGCGGTACGCTTGCATATCAACCAATAGAAGAGGCAAGGGTTTTTGGACTTGATATTATAGTTGTCGATCATCACCTTGGTATAGAAAAATTACCAAGTGCTGTAGCAGTTGTTAATCCCAACCGCCTTGATGAGAGCTCTCCTTATAATAACTTAGCAGCAGTTGGAGTGTCATTTCTGCTAATTGTTGCTCTTAACAGAAGCCTACGTGAGCAAGGATTTTTTACCAACAAAAAAGAACCAGATTTATTTGATCTACTGGATTTGGTTGCTCTTGGAACTGTTTGCGATGTTATGCAGATTACAGGCCTAAACAGGGCTTTTGTTTTACAAGGATTAAAAGTTATGTCAGCAAGAAAAAATGTTGGCTTACGTGTTTTGTTTGACGCTTTGGGAATCCTTGAAAAACCAAGTGTTTCACGATTAGGGTTTAGTATTGGGCCATGTATAAATGCCGGAGGAAGAATTGGAGAAGCATCGCTCGGTGCAAGGTTGCTTTCCACTGATGATGAAGAAAAGGCGCATTCAATCGCGCTAAAACTAATAGATTTGAATAATGCAAGAAAAATGCTAGAAAATGAGGCTATTTTGGAAGCTACAACACAAGCGGAAAATTTTGCCCACTTAGGTGTAAATTTTATAATGGTAAGTGGTAATTGGCACCAGGGAATAATTGGTATCATTGCATCAAGACTAAAAGAGCAGTTTCACTTACCAACGATAGTGATATCTTTAAACAATGGAATAGGAAAAGCAAGCTGCAGGTCAATTTCTGGGATAGATATTGGCGCTGCGGTTCTTTCTGCAAAATTTACCAACCTAATCATTGAAGGTGGTGGTCACAGTATGGCAGCAGGATTTTCGATTGAAGAAGATAAAATAAGTGATCTACATGATTTTTTTACTGCAAGATTTGCAAACTCTACAAATGACAAAATCATAAAAGCCGATGGCATAGTAACAGCTAAAGCAATAAACTTATCCCTGTGGAATCAACTGCAGCGCTTAGAGCCATTTGGAGCTGGCAATCCTGAACCGAGATTCATCATTCAAGGAGCAAAGATAAGGAGGCCTGAAGTTGTAGGAGTTGACCATATAAAATGTTTTATTGCTGACGATAATGTTATGGTCAAAGCTATTGCGTTTCGCTGTGCAAATACTGAGCTTGGCTCTGCTATTATGCAGGGTAATGTTAAAGCCATTTTGGGTAAAATCTCTATGAATTACTGGAATGGCAATGAATTTATACAACTTATGATAGAAGATGTCTTAACCATTAGTTAAGTTACTATTTTACAATAATTACCTATCAATCTCACCAAAGACTATATCGAGTGAACCGATAATTGCTGCAATGTCAGCAAGCATGTGTCCTTTTGCCATGAAATCTAAGGCCTGTAAATGCGCAAAGCCAGGTGCTCTTATTCGACATCTATAAGGTCTATTGGTACCATCTGAAACTATATATACTCCAAACTCACCTTTTGGTGCTTCAACTGCAGCATATGCTTCACCTTCTGGCACATGATATCCTTCTGAATAAAGCTTAAAATGATGAATCATAGCCTCCATAGATTCTTTCATTTCTGCTCTTGGCGGTGGAGAAATTTTTCTATCTTCAGTTTTTATTGGCCCTTTAGGAATTTTCTCTATGCATTGCTTCACTAAGCTAATAGATTGCCTAATCTCTGCCATTCTTACTAAATAACGGTCATAACAGTCACCATTTTGGCCGATAGGTATATCAAAATCTAATTGATCATATATCTCATATGGCTGGCTTTTCCGCAAATCCCAAGCGAGACCAGCAGCACGCAGCATCGGTCCACTAAAGCCCCAATCAAGAGCTTCTTTAATTGATATCTTGCTGATTTCTACAGTGCGTTGCTTCCATATCCTGTTTTCTGTTAGAAGCTCATCAACATCATCTATATACTTTGGAAATTGCGCTATAAATTTTGCAATATCCTCAATCAAACCTTCTGGAATATCTGCTGCAACTCCACCTGGTCTTATATAAGCTGCGTGAAATCTTGCACCTGAGGCCCTTTCATAAAATTCGAGTATTTTTTCTCTCTCTTCAAAGAGCCACAAAAGAGGGGTCATTGCCCCAACATCAAGCGCTTGGGAAGAGATATTTAGTAAATGATTTAGTATTCTTGTCAGCTCACAAAATAGAACACGCAAATATTTTGCCCTAATCGGAACTTCGCACTGCAATAATTTCTCTACACATAACGAATATGCATGCTCTTGCGACATTGGTGACACATAATCAAGGCGGTCAAAATAAGGCAGAGCTTGAAGATACGTTTTATGTTCTATTAACTTCTCAGTGCCGCGATGCAAAAGTCCAATGTGGGGATCTGCCCTCTCGATCACTTCACCATCCATTTCTAAAACAAGACGTAGCACCCCATGTGCAGCTGGGTGCTGAGGGCCAAAGTTTAGCATCATTGTCTTTAGATCTGGCATGTTTGGAAGTTTAAGATGTTAAAATTGTATAGGGTAAAATGTGCTTAAAGTCAATAGGCTTCTTGTACAAGCTATAACTCATCGTTACAATAGAAAAACTCTCAAAAACTTCACCACTTCTTCATGATCTGATAGACAATGTTTATGTATCACATACAATTATTGCACTTATGTTGATCAAGGCAGCGAAATTATGTATAGATAATTTTGATTGAGAAATAGTTTTTCTACTATATAAATTCTACTTTAGAGTAATCAAAATTAATGAAAGACAATAAATATAGTTTAGGCTTAAGGATCATTCATTGGTTAATGTCTGCTCTTATTATTGGCATGCTTTGTTCTGGACTTTACATGAAAAGTTTGCCGATTAGCAGTGAAATTAAATTCAGCATATACACTATTCATAAGGCTTGTGGTATCACCGTTCTTGGATTAATTATAGTACGTATATTTTTTCGCGTCTTTACTTATGTTCCGCCATTACCAGCCAATTTTTCTCGATTCGTAATCAATGCGAGCAAAACGATACACTTTGGTTTGTATTTTTTGATGGTGCTAATGCCATTATCTGGTTATGTCATGTCTTCTGCTTCTAGTAAAGAGATCAAATATTTTGTTCATATCCCTTTGTTAATCAATGAAAACAAAGAGCTAGCTAGTGCAGCTAATCAGCTACATTCGATGCTTGCATATCTTATGATAGTCTTTATAACCTTGCATATACTTGGTGCTTTAAAACACACATTTATAGATAAACAAAACATTTTTAAACGTATGATATAGGTTGTATGTTAAATAGCCTCTGGAAAAAAGGAACGAATTTTCTTGGTAGTGAGTTTGCAGTAATGGGTGGTGCTATGAGCTGGGTTTCAGAGAGAAATTTAGTTTCAGCAATCTCAAATGCCGGTGGTTTTGGTGTAATTGCATGTGGTGCAATGTTTCCAGACTTACTGAAAAAAGAAATCATAGAGACACAGAAATTAACTCATAAGCCATTTGGTGTCAATCTAATTACTATGCACCCAAATTTGAGTGAGTTAATAGATACATGCATTGAAACAAAAGTAAGCCATGTAGTTCTTGCTGGCGGATTACCAACAAAACCTAATATAGCAAAAATCAAGAATGCAGGCATTAAAGTTATGTGCTTTGCACCAGCATTAAGCCTTGCGAAAAGGTTAGTAAACATGGGGGTAGATGCGTTAATAATAGAAGGTATGGAAGCAGGAGGACATATCGGTCCTGTTAGCACTTCTGTTCTCGCACAAGAGATATTACCTCATTTTAAAAATGAGAAAACACCGGTGTTTGTTGCAGGTGGAATAGGAAGAGGCGAAATGATAGTGAACTACCTAGAAATGGGAGCAAGTGGCTGTCAAATAGGTACATTATTTGTCTGCACGAATGAGTCAATCGCTCACAAAAATTTTAAAGAAGTATTCATCAAATCAGCTGCGCGTAATGCTGTATCTTCTGTGCAGATTAGTGCTGATTTCCCTGTAATTCCAGTAAGGGCTATAGCTAACAAAGCAAGTGACGATTTTATGGAGCATCAAAGAGACATTATTGATAAATATCAAAATGGAGAAATCTCAAAAGAAGAGGGGCAACTTGAAATAGAGAAGTTCTGGGCTGGTGCTTTAAGAAGAGCTGTAATTGAAGGGGACATTGAAACAGGATCTTTAATGGCCGGTCAAAGTGTTAGCATGGTTGATAGAGAAAAGCCTGTAAAAGAAGTAATAGATATGCTAGTTCAACAGGCAAGCAATTATGTTGAAATGTAAAATCAGTAATCAGCAAAGAAAATAGTTAGCAAATTGCTATAATTATCCGCAATAAGGCATAATTGCCCAGTTTTAATGTAAAATTAACGCTAAAGAGGTATTCATACATTTTATTTGTATGAGAGGAATGTTATGCTAGGTACTTCAAAAAAATTTAGGAGTAATGATTTACCTTGTAAAATAAAAGAGCTTATTCAATCTTTGAGTAATGAAGAAGATCGTAAACTGTTCACCAATATATACAAAAAGGTCACAAAAAAAACACATAATCATGAAAATCTAAAAAAGGGAGATGGAACTATCGCAAAATGCATAGAGTTGTTCAACAAAGAAGCTGATCCTAACATATTAATTAAATTAGCAAAATTACTGAGAGAGAAAGAAGAATATCAAAAATATTATAATTATTACACCGAGAAATTTCTTCCAGCATTGGAAAAAGAAGTAATGGGATCAGAAGTCGGACTTCCAGTATTTAAGAATGAAATAGAACAATCACAAGGATCACCAACAAGAAGAGGAAAAATATTAGGAATAATTTCAAAGCTTACTAATAAAAGTAGTAACAAAAATCATTCTAGTAGCGTTATTCAAAATCAAAAAGATAGACAAGGTAATGCTATGGAACTATTTAACAAACAAAGTCTTTCTGGTGAAGTTGAAATTCCCAAAAATTCAGGTATTAATCCTCTGGAAAAGGATTCTTTAGCTAAGGGTGTAAGTGGAACAGGAATCTCTGGAACATATAATAAATTTGGAAGTTCAATTCATTGTGGTGATTTAACAACTCCTACATCAAAACAATCACAAGCAAAAAAGGAGATCCCACAATTACAATTGAATAGTCAATCTGACCTTTCGATTGATAGTAAAGATTTAAAAAATGAAAAGCCTAATATAACTGTGAATGCTGTAGAAGTGCCAAGCGGTGCAAATACTTCTAAACTCAGTAGTAGTGATTTAGATAGTGGAATAAATTCATCTAGCTTGGCATCAAGTAGCAGAAGGAACAGCTTAACTTCAGTAACAAGCATTTCATCTGAGGAAAGTGTACACTTAAAATTAAACCCTGCTGAGGAAGATAATAGTTTGCAACTAGAAGATGAAGGAAAAACAAAATTAGCACATCCGAACAAAACAAGGCCCAAAGGCCCAAGCGGAAGAATATCCCCTTCTAAACATTATAAGAAGACTGAAGAAGGGCCTCATTGTGTGATCTCAGTGACAGGCAGTAAGGTAAAAGATACAATGCAATCCAATAATTATGAAAATAATAGTAAAATCAAAAACAAAAATCTTCACGTCGCACTTGTAACAAGTTCTGCTCTCTTAGCAATAGGGTGCATTGTTGCAGGAGCAATGACATCAGGATTAGTAGGAGCAGGACTGTTTGTGGTGGCTGCGGTGTTTGCTACAGCTGCTGCTGCTGAATTGTGTTCAAACTTTCTGTCAAGTAAATTGACATCCATTAGTGTGAGTCCTCTTGTTGATAATAAAGAGCTAACACGGTGATAAAAGTTAAATATGAGTTTCTTATGGTGAGCAAGTGAATTCGGTTCTTGCCTATTGATGTAAAAATTGTTACATTTGAGGAGTATCTTAAAGGTATTTAGCTGATGCATATTCAATTGGGTAGAGTTTTTGCTATTGTAGCCCTGTTAAGTTTTATCTTCATGTCATGTTCTAGCAAAGCAAGTGATGAATTGAAAAATATACAAGGAACGTTGAAAGAACTTATTTCTTCATTTTCAGTTAAAGATACTGTAGAAAATATGAGTCCCTCAACAATTATAGGTTTATGTATAGCTACAGTGATACTTGCAGTAGTGTTCAGAGGCCTAATTTTTTTCATGATAATATTTGGCGTACTGATCATGATGTTTGGAAGCACAGAAAAGGCAACAGATTACCTGAAAGAAAAATTCAACTTTGCAAAGGACATACAGTTACAATCCAATAACAAAAAAGAAGATAAGGATTAAGTAAGATAGATGATTCTTTATTATCTTTTTATTGAATACGCATGATATTGTATGCAACCAAAAGTACCAGCCACTAGCTCTAATTCTGAAAAAAAGAACAATTTAGCGTTACTAGAAAGTATTAATTTAGATTTTATCCCTTATGCTTGCCACTACGATGAAGAAACTATACTAACAAAACAGGGGGAATTGTTAAAAATAATCAAATTAGAAGACTATTCTTCAGTTGATAACTATGGTGATCTTAGAACTGAAATTAGAAAAAGTATATCAAAAAATATCAAGAGTTTATATTTTACCGTTTGGATTCACACTGTCCGTAAGCGCAATAAACTGAGCTTACAGTGGAATAAAACTTCAGACTTTTCCGATCAGCTACACTCAACGTGGTTTAATAAACTAGTTGATAGTAAACTACAGTATATAAATGAGCTATACATTGTGGTGTTACTTAGTGATTTTGGCAAACATATTAATAATGCATTTTTTTTTGGCGGGATAAAGAATAGGCACAAGTTATTTTTACAAAAAAATCATCAAGAATTACAAAAAATAACTGACCTGATTCAAAAAGATTTAGAACCTTTTGGAGCTAAAAAACTGGGCCTTAGATCTAGTGAAGGCAAAATATATTCTCAAATGATGGAATTTCTCCATTACATTATTACATTAACGCACAAAGATTATCCAATATGTGAAAGGGATCTATCGCAGCATGTGAAAAACCTAAAAGTAGCTTTCGGTTTCAATAAATTTCAAACATCGTTTGAAGGTCAACAGAAGTTTGGTTCTATTTTTTGCATAAAGGAATATCGAGAAATCCCCTTAGAAAATATAGATAGGTGTTTGCAACTTGACTCTGAGCTTATCATCACAGAAATAATAATATTTACTAGTAATAATAAAGCAGTAAAAGAATTCAAAAAACAAATTAATATACTGCAAATCAGTGAGGACAATACCTTACTTCAAAACTCAGGAATAAATGAAATAATAGAGCTTGAAAAAATTTCTGCTATGGATTTTTGTCAACAGAAAATTATTGTTACAATCTTTGCAGATGATAAGAATAGGTTAGCTAAAAATATCAGCGATTTATCCTCTGTAATGTCGTTAATCGGGTTGATGATGTTTAGGACTGATCTGCACATGGAAAATCATTTTTGGGCACAGCTTCCTGGAAACTTTGCTTTTGTTACACAACCAAAAAATATATTAGAAAAATATGCTTGCAGCTTTGCTATGTTGCATGATTTTACATCAGGTACGTTAAAAGGAGGAAGATGGAAAGAAGCAGTAACAGTTTTTTTTTCAAAAAAAGGCAGTCCTTACTTTTTTAACTTTCATGGAAAGAAAAATAATGGTCATACCACAATACTTGGAGCTCCAAATTCAGGTAGAACCTCACTGATCAATTTCTTACTTTCGGAATCAAGAAAATTTAACCCTAGGATTGTTATATTGGATAATACTGGAAAATCAATAATATTTACTAAAGCAGTAAGCGGCCAATATTACATAATTGATCCAAAATATAAAGATAAAAGTCTAAAATTTAACCCACTGAACATTGAAGATAGTGCTTCTAATCGCAATATGCTTGTTGAATTGATCAAAAGGATGGTTGCAGATGCAAGTTTGGTAGACGTAGAAGAAAAGACAAAAAAAATTGTAGATTCTATATTTGCTATACCAAGAGAATCGCGCTCTATTTCTCAAATTTCTGAAGTGCTTTTACTTCTTGGGGGTAAAATAAGTAAATGGTGTGGTGATGGTGAATTTGCTTACTTATTCCAAGATGGTGATGAGTCAGACATTGACTGGGAAACAAAAATCATATCTCTCAATACTGCGAATCTCACTAAGCAAAAAGAATGTATGTCCGTGATACTTTACTATTTCTTATACTCTTTCGAAGCAAAATGTGATGGCTCACCTGCAATACTTGTTTTGGATGAAGCATGGGAGATAAGTAATATTTTTCCTACAGAGGGAGAGTTTGACAACTGGATGCAAAGAATGACAAAGTTAAATGTTGTAGTAATTCTAAGTACTGAAAACTTAAACCTAGCATTTGCTAGCAAGTTTACTCAATATTTAGATAAGCATGTCGATACCAGGATTCTGATGCCGAACATCAATGCAAACAGATTATACATGAAGGCATTTTCTCTGTCGAAAGAGGAACTGAATGTCATTTTGCAAACACCAACACAGGAAGGTTTATTTTTGATCAAGCAATACAAAGGTTTAGTAACTTTAAATCTAGATTTGAAAAATATGAAAGAAATACATGTACTTTCAGCTAATAAAGAGACTATAAAGTATATGTATGAGGCGATGAAGGAAAAAGGCGAAAAAGTGAGTAAGTGGTTACCGGTGTTCTATGAAAAATGTAAAGCTTAATTTTTTATTGATATTCTCCTTGATATTTTGTCTTTCTTACCAAGGATATGCTGATTGTCCAACATTTGTAAAAAGTAATACTGAAATTGAAGCTGCAGGAAGTAAAGCAGGAAAAGGTATTGCAAATTTTTTTAAAGGCAAGTGGAGCGATTTAGACTTTGACGAAAAATTATTGCAATTTATTAAAGTTACAGCAGTAAATAATCAGGGACCAGAAGGTTACTTCGATCCAAAGATTAAGGTCTGCGATTACGAAGGAAACGACAACTGTTATATATTATCCAGTGGAACATTCTGCCGCCAGATATATGGAACGCAGAGTACAGGAGCTGGAATTTCTGCAGCAGCTTTTATCGATTGGGAAGGAGATAAAACAAAAGCTGGAGGAGAAATTGCCCAAGGTCTTGGATGGGAATGGGCAGATGGTGTTACTGATGAAGAAAAAGTAAAATTTGCTAATGCCCCTAAAATATGCGCTTGCAGTCAGAAAGGGGCTTGTATGTCAGGAATTTCTTCATGGGGCTCTAGAGTATTTTCTGGGGAAAATATTTTTCGTCCTGGAGAGATGGAAAAAGCTTGTGATACATGCTATCAAACAAAAGTAAAATGTGCCCCTGTGCCACTTGCACCTGGTCCACCTCCATTTTGTGAACAACTTGCGATGTCACCACCGCAAATTAGAATTGTTCCTATAAGAAACCAAGATAATGATTACTTTAATCCAAGAGTTGGAGTCATTATTGGTGAGACGAGAGAAAGAAGAGAGCTACCTTTTCCACGCGTTGTTTCAAGCAATGAGAATATTCAAAGTGCTACATACTCTATTCCAGATCAAGATACTTACCATTACTTCAAAACCTATAGAAAAAAAGGTCAGCTCTGCACTGAATATTATGGTACTGAGAGAGAAGAATCTAAAAGAAAATTACAGTTTCCTGCCCGTTGTTTTCCATCACCAACTGCTCCAAAGCCTGAGGAAATAAAGGTAGTAAATGAAAATACGCTAGAGGTAAAAATGAAGATGAGTGAGAACGTTTGTACTTATGACGCACGTGGAACTCACAGTAATGGCATCTGTACTTTTTATGTTAATAAAAATTCTCCTACATACATTGGCCATCTGCCTTTAATAGTAGTAAAGCCAGCAATAGTAAAAAAAACAACTGGTAACGGTAACATAAAAAGCGATATCGATAACATAATAGAAGGTATATTAAAAAATAACTCTCAGTTTGAGGTTTTAAAAAAGTATGGATATGTTCCCGATATTGAAACAGAATGTAAAGAGCTTCAGAATGGTAAGTGCAAACTAGATGACTCAGGATATCCAAAAGTAGAAATAAAATATAAAGAAAATCCTAAAAGTAAAATGCTCTGCCTTTCTGGTTGGCAGCCGGAACCAGAAGAGCTTGTTCTTGAAAAAGGAAGTGAGCTAATATCGCTGAAGTCAGTAGGAGCAAGCTATGCTAAACACAATACTGTTTACTCGAAAGAATCAAATCAATCTTATTATTTTCCTTGCAAAAAAGGGGAAATTATTGAATTAGTTGATGTTTTAGCAAAGCCACAAGATGCACTGAATGAAATAATATTCAATAAGAAAGGATATATTTCTATTCCTGAAGAAAATAAGCCTAGAGACAATTGCATGGCAAAAGAGGATAAAGAGGTAGATACAAAACAAAATTGTGACAAATGCAAGATAGTATATGAATTAACAGATGGGAAACACAAAAAAGAATGTAAGCAAGGTGATGATGGTTGCCTCTGCTTTGATGGAGTGTGTAGTCGCTCAACACAGTATGTGAACAAGGACAACAAGCCTTTTTACTTAAGAGTTTCACAGGATGAAAATGGAGTTGTAAAGAAGTTAGATAATCCAATTAAAGCAAATAGAACAGAAGTCTTTTTCGCTGATAAATTATGCAGGTTCGATTTAGACGGTTTAAAAAAGAGATTGCGTGAAATAATAGTAACACAATTGAAACATAAGAAGCAGATTATTGAAGACAGGGATCAAAAACTTTATGAGCTTGGAGATGGCTATACAGATGATCTGTCAATGTACGATTACGTTGAAATAGAAGCATGGGGAGGTGGTGAAGCCGGTCATATAAATAGTACAGCTCAGTCTACAGAAAATAGACCAGGAATGCCAGGTGATTACATTAAAGCTAAACTGAGAGTCAACCCTAGTTATCCATATATTAAAGTAAAAGTAACAGAAGGAAGTGGTGGACAAGAAAATGATAAATCTAACAAGGATGGGGGACCTACTTTAATAAAAATGTGCAGAGACCTTTCAGAAACAATTTGTAAAGATTTAATTACTGTTGCAGGTGGAGGTACATACAGAACCTATGGGGGAAAGAATTACAAAGATACAATAATTCATGAGCAAAATTTAAAGCTAGAAGAAGAAGTTGTAAAAGGAGATAAGTTAGACTCTAGAGAGGATAATGAAATAGCATACATAAGGAATGGTAAGATTGAGTATGAAAATGTACCAGAATGTAGTAAAAGCTACACTAATATAATATATGGTGCTGGCGGCTGCATCAACGAAAGCAGCAAAAATTATAGCAAGGGCGCTCCTGGTTATGTGAAAATTAAACCTATATTTGAGGAAATTAATGAAAAAAGAGTAAAAAAAATAGATGATGCTATTGAAAAAATGATACAAAATCCAGATGATATCACAGGTATTGATGATTCCTTAATAAATAAACTTGATAAAAAGATTATTGAGACAATTAAAAAAGAAATCGAAAACGAATTGTAAGGACCCTTGAGGGTTACAAATGGAGTAACAGTGAATTTACATCACTGAGAGTATCTATTCAGATTGCATGTCAAACCAGTGTTTCTTTTCTTGTATCTCAGTTCCCATAATGTCATCCCAGTGCTTGACACCCATTTCTTTCTAGTGCTTCCTTCCTTGTCATCACAGCTTCCATAATGTCATTCGAGTAGCTGACACTGAAATCCATGTAAATTTAACTGGACGCCAATGTCACAAACTATAGTATTTCCTAAAGTAAATGATAAAGGTATAATAAAGTATTTGAGTTATAATGGCATATAGTGTGGATT
>UXGC01001401.1:0-24278 GCA_900480045.1 Eurytoma adleriae
ATACCAAATATGAAATGGTGAAATATGGTATTGTGACCGTCCCGCTGCTAGATGTGGCTGCCAGCTTCAGCTTCATCAAATATTAATAATTTATTTGATTTTGATATTACCTTACATTTGCAATATAATTCTGGTAATGGATTACCATCTGTATATATAGGATATAAAAATAAGGTGCAGCACAAATATATTATGTGCTTTGAAGGATTAGTATTATGTACTTAAAAACGGTTAATAATATTCTACTATGAAATTGTTACCTTTTGAAGATAGCTGTATACGAAATCGATATTTGCTGGTCCATATCACAGCAGTCTCAAGGACATTTCAATGTCGAATTTGTTATTTCTGTAGGAGCTCGGATTATTCTGTCGTAGGATATGTATCCAACGAACCCTACACCTTATAGGTATAAATGTATATATTTCTGAGGATAAGATATGTGATATATCAATAGCTTTTGTGAACTTTAAGGATCAAAAGAAGAAAATTAAAAAACATATTTGAATGTAAAATTTCTACTTTCCACTTATTCAAAATTTGAGGTCAAAAATTGACTTTCTGTATAAATAATAAATTGGACTTTAAAATGACCTGGAAGTAGACGTAATGAGGACAAACAGATACTGAATTCATGTTCAATAGTTCAAAAAATTCAAAGAGTTCATCCTGGCCTTTCTTTAATAGATAACTTTTTCTTTTTGATGTCTGTGTTATTTATTATAATGGTGTATAGTTTTTTTTTAACTTTTTCTACTTTCTTTTAATTTGAATAGTTATGTGACTGTTTATTTTTAGCAAAAACGTAAATTGTAAAAATAAGTGTAAGTATATAATAAAACAATAGAACCATATACCCTAGATCAAACAACTTCCGTGTTTCCAATTTCACGGTCGTAGTATCTAACAAGTCGAAACGTGATAGATACATCCCGAAATGGCAGCTCCCAAGTGTCTAACAAAACAAACACGCGCAATCCTGGCGGATTTAATGACGAGGGGAAGGTCAACGCGGACGATCAATGGGCGCCCGAGAGTCTCCGTCGGCGGCAATTCCGAGACCAAGCGACGCCACCGAAGTAAAAACAGACAGAAATCGAATAAAATTACACGGTTCATCGAACCAATTTTCCACGTTCTCTTTTAACTCGCTCGCATCACTCTCGGGCTCCTTTTTCCCTTCTCCGCCGCAGATCGTGTTATTCCTCGCGGCCGTGTTTACGCGGAGTATCGATTCGTTCGGATTTGAAGACAACTCGGATACGTTTATCCACAAAAGCAGACGTCGCTGATTGTGAGGACAACATCGATTAGTGTTTACGAGTTCGACACATTATGCTTCTATTTCATTTTGTGGAATAATTGATAGAAGAATAGACAATTAAATGAATGGTCGTAGCTAGTGTAAAGGATATGTGCAGTGTTCCGGATAGTTTGATTGTCTATTTTATGCAGAATTCTGTGCGTTCATTCATCCGGTTGACGCCTGTTCTACAGATTCACTTTATTGACGCCACTTCTCAGTGTGACAGTTATATTTCTGATGTATCAGCATGTCACTTTAACCACTACCGAGTAGATCGTACATGTTACAGAGAAGTGAACAAATACATAAAGATTTTCATTGATATAGTATAACATGGTTAAAATAAAATAATTTTTAAACTTTTTGCTATCAAATATAATGAATTTAAGTACCTATCAGTATAAAAGCAATCTCGTTTAATTTGATTGGTACGCAATAGATTTGAAATTTGGAAATGTTACCAATAAAGTTTTTGCTTAGCAAAGTGCGTAACTAATTTCGAATTTTGGATGATGGTATAGAAAAAAATGTTTCCTAGTTCGTTGATAATATGAAATGGGTAAAAACAGTTTGACTATTAGTGATAGATGACAAATCTAGTTTAACTCCTAAAAATGACAAGCTTGCACCTCATCGTTAAAAAAAATTGATGCCAGAAGACGAATTGTAGAGTCGTTTGCATGGTGGCAATCCTTCAGAAGCCCTCAAATAATCGAAGGACTCGACGACGGGCGAAGAAAGGAAGGAAGACCCTAGGAACTTTTTTGGGATGATGGATGACCCGAGATATCCGTCCGCTCGTCTTTCTTCCGTCGTCGTCTACTTTCTCGCGGGATTTTCATTTTCCGCGCGCGCGTCCATCCCTCCCGAGTGACCTCGATCTCCGTCTACCCGATTCGAGGTCGAGAGACGCCTTGAGACGCGACGACGTTTTATTAAGTCGGGAAGGACCGGAATTTATTTGCCCCTGGGACTTTTTCTTATTAAGTAATTCCGCGTTTTTAAGGTACCCTGCCCCCTTCCTGTAAAAAGTTTAATGCCGCATGCGCGGATGCGTATAAAGGTTGAAAATGTTGATAAGAACTCTAAGTTTCAGATGAATCGTAAATCTTTGTCTTTCATGAATAAAAAAAAGTTCACGTTTGCACATTTTATATTTTTTAATACTTCAATAATATTTTACTACTTAAGAAGAAATTTGCATATTTTTTAGACGAATCCAAGCATTCCTTTAAAAATGGTAATAAAATTATTTAATTTAATATAACGCAAATAAGAGTTTACTATTTTGTACGCAAAATTAAAATATGTAGTAGATGCACGTTGCAACTCGTTAATACATTTTCGAACTTTCACTCAGCAGCGATTAAATTTAGCGCATTCGGCAACGACGTCATCAACGATGGTATGGCCCACAATTACAATAACAATGACGTCAATAATGACAACAATACCATCGCCAAAAAAGGCAACATTAACATCAATCCCACCACGAAATATGCAAAAAAAATGGATGGATGGCGATGTCACAACTGTAATAATAACACCACCGGCAATGATGATAACATCAACAAAGATATTAACTGCGATAACCATAGTAGTAAAGTTGGTCACTAAAACGATAATCTTAACTACAATTATCACGGTGCAGAGTTATAGGAAATGGAACGATGATGACAATTACTACACTGATGCTGATGAATACGATAGTGAATGCATTCGGCAGCGAGGTCATCAACAGTGGTGTTGACCATAACTTCAATAACAATGACATCGACAATGACAACAATACCACCGACATCAAACGTAACATTAACATCTTCCCACGACGAAGTCTACATAAAAACTGAACTGATGGCGATGTTACCACTGTAACACAATACCATCCGCAATGATGATAACATCATCGACGACATTAACTACGCTAATCAAAGCAGTAACGTTGGTCACTGAACCGGTAATTATAATGATCACGGTGCGGAGTTATAAAAAATGGAATGATGATGACGATTACTACCCAGACGTGGCACGACTGCGATAATAGCTGCGCATTCGGCAACGACGCCATCAACACTGGTATGTCCCATAACTACAAAAACAATTACAGCAGTAACGTTGGTCACTAAAACGGTAACATTAACTACAATGATGGCAGTGCTGAGTTATAGGAAACGGAACAATGATGACGATTACTAAACAGATGAATACGATAGTGAATGCACATTCGGAAGCGAGGTCATCAACAATGGTGTTGACCATAACTACAATAACAATGACGTCGACAATGACAATAATGCCACCGACGTCAAATGCAACATTATCATCATTCTCAACGAGAAATTGACAATAAATATGCAAAAAAATCTGCATGGATGACGATGGCGACAATTGTAATAATTAAACCATCGGCAATGATAACATCAACGACAACATTAACAGCAATAACCATAGATGTAACTTTGGTCATTGATCCGTTCGCCTTAACTACAATGATCACGGCGCAGAGTTATCGACAACGAAACAATGATGATGATTTACTACACAGACGCTGATGAATACGATAGTAAATGCACATTCAGCAGAGAGGTCAACAACAATGGCGTTGACCCATATTTCAATAACAATAACTATGCCAACGACAACAAAGACAACATTAACATCAATCTCACCACGAAATCTGCAAAAATACTATGGATTGGACATGTCAAAACTGTAATAATAACACCACCGGCAATGATGATAGTATTAACTGCGATAACCAAAGCAGTAACGTTGGTCACTGAATCGATAATATTAACTACAATGATCACAGTGCTGAGTTACAGGAACCAGATCGATGATGACGATTACTACGCAATGCTGGCGAATACGATAATAAATGCGGCAACGACGCCATCAACTGTGGTATAGCCCATAACTTCAATAACAATGACGTCGACAATGACAACAATGCCACTGACAACACAAACAACATTAACATCAATCCCACCACGAAATCTGCAAAAAACTGCATGGATGACGATGGCGACAACTGTAATAATTAAATCACCGGCAATAACATCAACGACAACATTAACAGCAATAACCGTAGCTGTAACTTTGGTCACTGAACCGATCACCTCAACTACAATGATCTCGCTGAGAGGTTATAAGCAACGGAACAATGATAACCATTACTACACGGACACTGTCTAATACGATAATAACTGCGCATTCTGCGAAGTAATTAATAACTAATATTAATGATGTCGGCGCTCTTTAACCAATGACCTATGGTACATTGTTGCTATTAAATAAACAATTATTAATTGCGTAGACATCCTTAATGAATCCTATAAAAGTAGCAACTGTGGCGGAGTTAGTGGCAACGACAATGCAAGAACAAGGACGTCAATGAAAACGGGAACAATCACGATGCATATGGTAATAACACCATGAATAACAAGAATAATAACATTAGCAAAAATAGCAACTAATATCTTAAATTTGATTTTTCGTTTTTTGATTACATATGTTTTCAATTTTAGTATTTATTAACAAATACTGATTGATTCGTGGAATTGTTAAAAATTAAAGTAAATAAAATAAATGTGAATGTCAGTAACTTTCATAAATAAATAAATAAAACACAATAGCAATAATACTAAACCCTTTTTTTGTGGAAAGTCATTTAAATTGTTTTATATTTAGAAACAAAGTGCGATAATTTATCAAAGAATATTTTATCAGCAAATAACATTAGTGGCTAAAAACGCTTCATGGGTTATTGTAGCATCAAAAACTAATCGATATAAGCAATATAACAAGCCGCCGAAAAAAGTCGAGCGTCGAAAATGCGTTTCATCGCAACCACGTGCAAATCCTCTAAATTTTCCGATCGAGAAACTGCGGCCTCGCTCCCAGTGCGCGTACCTGCCGCGAAACAGGAAAAAAAGTGGCAAGCAGAGCGAAAATGAAAATCGAGGCCTCGCAAAATCGCTTTATGACGTCACGAGCGGCGCGTTATTCCGGACATTCGACGCGACACGTGTCACCGATAGAACAGCCGCTTTAGCGGTGCCCGGCCTCTGCAGCGGTCCATAAGCGATTCGTGCCACTGCCAGGCGCGACCCGCCGATTTGTGCGCCCGCTCGCTCTTTTGAGGCTCAATCACCGCCAGCACGATTTTTTCCATTTCTTCCTCGTTTTTTATTTCCACTCGCTCGCGCTTTTAACGTTCTCTTTTTTTCGCTTGCTCGTTTCGCCAGCGCGCGTTTGTTTCGCGGGTGTTATATTTCGCGAGATCGTAGAATCCCCCGAGTGGTTTATTTATCGTGCATCAACGAGGCACGAGTTGGAACGGCGTAGCCGGTCTTTTTTGCGTTTGAAACTAGTACGTGTGATTCGATAATTTTTTTATTGGTAATAAAAGTTTCGTAGCCGACAATGGAGAACCTGTTTCAGTTGCAGTGACAGTGCCTACTATTGAAAGAGCTTGCTTTTGATGATGAGCGTTATTGAAACCCGTTACTTAAGTGCAATAATGTTATTGATTTTTCATCGACATTATTTCCGTTAACTATTTAAATTTTCTTTTGAAAAAAATGATGTGTTTTAAACTTCTATTTTAAACACCAAGGGATAACAAAAGTAATGCCGCATTTATATCTTCATTATAAATATAAATTTTCTTTCATGCAATAAATATAGAAAACCTTAATTAATTTTAAAGCGCTTGTCGGACCCACTGTACGCGAAAAATAACAAATTTTCGCAACGATCACACGTCGTCGTCCAAGTGAACGCGAAACTTGGATACGTCGAAGCGCACGACGATGGGAGTCGGCGAAGCGCCAATACATTTTCGATAATTATTCGAAATTTACCCAAGTCATTAAGCAAATATCACTCGGGCGGGGCATCTCCAAGCTCTCGCTTACCCGCTCGAGCCCGAAAGTGGAAACCCATCAGCCGAGGAGTCGCTCGCTCGCGTCGAGAGGGGCGCGATTGCACAACTTCACTGGGGCGAGTACACGCGAGGCGCGCCAACTTGTAATAAACTTAGGTACGCGTGTGCGCGCAACTACTGCCATACATCGTGAGTGGTAGGGATGCGCTCAACGAAGCTACACCGCTAATGCCCGATAAGTTATCGATGAATTGCGAAAATAACTGGTTGCTACCTGGGTCTTGTCTTCACGAAGTGAATGTGAGCTCCATACTCTGGTTTACTGACTTTCCAGCTCCTTGCCTGGATTATTATGTGCCCGGAAATAAGTGGTGGGATCAGTGTATATTGTAGGTTACTTTTCAACTTTTTTCCGTGTACTGGTAGTCATAACTACACCAATAAACCTAATTCAATTGAAGATTTACACCTAACATTATACACATCAATAAACTTAAAATCATTTGCTTTCTTTTAATTTTTAATACCAGGTTATGCAAGTGCTTTGGATCAAGATAAAAAAATTTATAATAAATTGAAGGTAAAAACTATTTTATGGTACGACAGTCTAATTAGGAGTAATGACTCATAATCCAGTTGCTATCTAATATGTATTGTGACATTGTACTGGGTGTTATTTATAAATTGAAAACTGTAACAACAAATTAACTGTAATCGATGGTAAATATACTAGCTTACTACATTAAGTGTTAATTAAACATGATTGATTCTTTTAATTATTGCACTGAATAAGGTAATATCAAATTCTAAGCTCATTTTGATTAAATCACTTGACTTCCTTAACGAAACCACAAGAAAACCTACAGAGCTGGCGTGTTCCTCGAAGGCGCGCCGGATAGTCAGGCGGCCATCGAGGTATGCTAATCGCTATCCGAACGCGACGATGTGAGCTAATGAGGTATGTCTAGTCGACGCTATGAGGGAGGAGACGGGTTAACCCCCTTTCGGTAGTCGCGTCTCCCGAAACTCCTCGAAAACGCGCCTCTGCAAGCCTACAGCTAATGAGATGAACTCGAATTTCTGACTACTCGGCTCGACCTAATCAGACTGTGCGCATTTTTTTCAACACGCTCGGCGTATTTAAACGAATATACGTATTTAAACGAATTCATACGATATTTCTAGTGATTTCGTTTTCCCAGCTTTTTTTAATATACCTCCGCGATCGAAGCTTGCAGTTAATGTATAATTAAAAGTAGAAGTGTCAGAACAGCATAACGTACGAAATTATAGATATACGTACTAATCGATCATTAGACAGTAGACTCCAAGATTAAAAACGATGGACTAATTAAGAGAATATAAAAAACCACATCAACTGTTAATGCATTTATTGATTCGATCAAGGTTTTATTTACTTCTTTCATTTTTCTTGTCAAGCAAGTTGACTCCATTATTGCAGATGTTATTTGAAAAATCAACGGGATTTAACAAAGGAATCATATTTCTAAAAAAATGATTACTAGGTAAAATACTGGTTAAAAAAGCTTGCATAAGAGTACTTAATTGTTACCAGAAAAACACGTTGTATTTCAATGTAATGTTAACAGTATATTTTTTTTAATGTGGTCGATGTTACTGCCAAATACGTAATCGATTACCACTACGCTCGGAAACTCTCAGTCAATATCTAATTACCAAGACTCCATAGCAACCTAAACACCGGCTCCTTCGACTTTCCTCGGGTACGTTCCTCCCCCTTCGAAGACGCGTCTCGGTGCAATCAGGATCCTGATGAATTTACGAGAACCGGTCAATTTCGTACAATTTGGAGTAATGCGTTTGAGAGCGGCACCGAGGCCCTTTGAGACTTGCGGTCTCTAAAAGGATTCGTCTCGTACGTCGTTGCATTTAGTTTATGGAATACATGTATACTAGATCAGATAGTCTGTGTAAAAAATTATTCAAATTCACGAATATAATTAAATTCCAGTGATGTCTTATTTATTGTGTGAGAATAGATTTATTTTAAATTGAAATTTAGTAATAGAGCTGAAATTTATATGTACGTAATGAGATTGCATTTAAAAAATTTCTTTATAAATATAAGCACATTAAGAAAAGTAAAAACAAAGTTGCGTTTGTTGCAGAATTGGGCAGTCTATGGTGATATCAATGTTAATCAGTTAGATGTTTATGGCAAGCAGGACAGTAAAAGACGCTACTTTCATTGTTCAATTATATTGGTTAATAAGATCAACTTATACGAAGTAGTTAGCTGCTTTTGATAGGTTCTCAATGGTTAATTTTTCTGATTGGTTAGAGTGGGGTAGTTAGAGATGTTAGATTGGTACTCATTAATCAAAAAAATGGGTATTGCTATTATTGTTTCTGTAAATGATGCTTCATTATTTACAGAGCTTAGCGGATATTTTTTTGGAAAATAGGATGAACTGTTTGTAATTACCTAAAATTAGTACACTGTTTTCGTGCAGTGTTCCGCTAGGGCTGCTTAATGTTCACGAAAAGTCAGCAGAAAAATACACGATCGAAACTAGAAAAATCCTATAATGAATAATAAAAGACATCGTGAAAGCTTCCATTCCCTTAATCCTTTAATACCGCAGTTTTTCCAGAAGAAACTCTGAATATGAATATATATAACATAAAAAGCCAACAAAAAAATGTTTCTGATTTTCAACTGTAAATCTGTTGAATAATATAAGTATACTTTGAAGGCTGCATATTGCATTAACAGATTAACGGTACAGTATTGATACCTCAAAGCGAAAAAATTTTAAAAATAGTACTATTTTCCTTTCTATTATACTACACCACCAATCTTTGGAATACATTAGACAGGTTCCTGACTTTGCTCGCCGTAATATAACCTCCAAGCATTAAAATTCATGAACGACAAGGAAATACAAGATCCGGTACACGAGAAAACACCAAAGACAAAGACTAGCTCGACGCCAGGCCAAAGGAATATCGAGAAAAGAAACACGCCGGATACCTTTTCCCGCCGAGATTTTTGCTATTCCCCAATGGCTTTAATCTCATTTACAATGCTGCTCCTGTAATTGGCGTGAGTGAAGAGAGTCCATCGTGAATGAGAGGTGATGGTTCACACTGTTTCTCGTATTTTATTAGGCTGTTTTTCATCATATAAGAGAAAAAAGATTACTCTTCCTGAACAATGGGTGCATAATATTTACGTAAACTTTTCTTTCTCCAATAATGCAATTGTTTGACATAAATGGAAATAGACCTTTATGGAATGTCTTTACTTTATTTTAAATGGCCTTTGATGGAGTGCCTCTACTTCATACTGTTATTTACTTTTTTCAAAAAATTTCCGAATAATTTGTTTGAATTTCGTTAACATCTTTTTATAAACATTATATTAGGTATCATTAAATAAATTTTACATAAATATTTTCAAACAAATTGAAGCAAAAAGTAATTGCAGCAAAAAATCTAACAAATTTTTAATTTCGCCCTAGACGTAGAAGCGACTCCGGGCCTCGGGAAGTTTAATTCAAGTTCCGCGAAAATGGAGCGTGAAATTATGTCTCCTTAGCGTCGGTGGCGCGCCGTGGAAAGGAATAAATTTGTCGAAAGCCATTAGACTCGTTACACGCTCGCGCTCACTCGCGCTTTCGTTCCGATAATAACGTGGCGGCGCGCCTCGGGAAGTTCGATTGCCCCCGGGCGGGGGGCCCCGCCCCACCCGCAGGCTTTCTACACGTGCGGCTTTGCCCGAGGATCGTATCAACCCCAGCGAAGCTTGAATTTCGAACCGGGTGCCCAGGATGCACTGAGTGCTTCCGAGACATGCGAATGTCGCGTGGCGGGACCAAGTTTCGATCCTGGTATTTTCGGAAATTTTACTAGGTCATTGTACGCGTATGTGTGTGTTTAGTTATACGGATTTCGGAAAGCTGCAGGACTAAGGTTTAATGAATGTTTATGTGCACTAAAAGTGGTTTAGTTGCTCTGTGTGTTCTCGTTTAACTGCATACGTAATGTCGTTATTTGTTTTGCAGTGTTTTTCAACTGTATGATTATAAATAAAAAAATAACAGGAAATTATAATTTAAAATGATTGTTTCTGTTTATTCGTGATGAATAACAATATATAAATTATTAACATTTTAATTTAAGCAATTAAATACGAATACTGACACGAAATTATACAACACAGACTGACATTTTATATTATTTAGAATTCAGTATGGTAATATTCACGGTCTCTTGAAATTAACTATTCTGGATTATAAATATTCCTAGACCTCTAGTGGAACTTCAACACTGGATGCAGTAATTTTTCTGGTTTAATTTATAAAATTTATATTTTGTTCTTTTATTCGAAAAATTTATTTTGTATCCGCAGTTCTTCCACTGCAGTTACAGATTTATGAAACTCATATACAATTCTCGCTCAATATGTCGCAAATGTCGATCGAGTCACATCCGTTTTAAACCTATAAATGTGTATTCCTAATGGTAAACACTACACGCTAATCCTAATTTGCAGTTACAATCGCTACCTACGTTACCTACACTGAAAAAACAGTGGTACGGCAGCTGCTCAACGTTGCACTAGCGCTGTACCAATCGGTGGGACCGTACGGGTAGTTCCGCTGTGGCACAAATATTGCTCTAAACTCCAAAAGTGGCGCTGCTGTTGTACTTGATTAATGTTTAGTCGGTTTCCTATCCGTAGTACAGGTTAGGTACCAAAGTTTTTTTAGTGTACACTTCAACACTCGCACATACTTAAAGACGAACAAAACTGTCTTACATATAAACCACAGTAATAGCCAGCCACTCGCGAGAAAACAATCTCGTCGCCACCTCTCAGGAGACTCACTAAATGGGAGCGGGATCATCACACTACCAGAACATCCTTACGGAACAATGTCGGCACGATGCTGGCACGTCCGACGGAAAGGAACGACGAGGTGTGATCTTCAGGTTATGAAAATAACAACATCAAAATACAACAACATGAACTTTAATGTTAAATCAAGACAAAGCCTAATTGATTCGAACGTTCCGTGGCTATTGTAAGAATGCAAAAAGACTCTAACGGCCAAGAAGAACCAATACCATCGGAGAATATTTATTATTCCCCCAAAAATAAATTTCGGCGTTTCGTCCCGGACTGCTAGTGTGGACTCATCAGTGGAACACTAGCAGCCCTTCTCCAGAAGCCTAGCCAACCAGACCTCATATGTAATACTGAGGCATCCCCCTCGTTATTGAGGAGAATGTCCCATAGTCCACCTGGTGGCAAAATGGGAGGTGGACTCTGGGACATTCTCCCCGATAACGAGGGGGATGCCTCAGTATTACATATAAGCCGCTGAGAGATCTGGTAACCAACCTGTCTGCTCCACTGATGAGTCCATACTAGCAGTACGGGACGATACGCCGAAATTTTTTTTTTTTTATGGAATAAGAAATATTCTCCGATGGTATTGGTTCTTTTTGGCCGTTAGAGTCTTTTTGCATTCTTACAATAGCCACGGAACGTTCGAATCAATTTATCGAGGCTTTGTCTTGATTTAACATTAAAGTTAATTACGCTGGGCCTAGTAATGTGCTTGAAAAAGATCTGGTAAGGAAGAATACGCTGTTTCGGAGTTTCTCCCATTTTGCCCCCACGTGGACTTTGGGACATTCTCCCCGATAACGAGGGGGATGTCTCAGTATCACATATAAGCTGCCGAGAGATCTGGTGGGCTAGGGGTCTGGAGAAAGGCTGCTAGTGTTCCACTGATGAGTCCACACTATCATTCCGGGACGAACCGCAGAAATTTGTTTTTTGAGGGAATAATAAATATTCTCTGATGGTATTGGTTTTTCTTGGTCGTTAGAGTCTTTTTGCATTCTTACAACAACTTGAACTCATGCACGCACATCCTAAGTCTGATGACAGTCTGTGGCTGGGTTCCTTGCACAAGTGGTAATTTTTACGAAAAATTCTTATAATTTTTCCAATAATATTTTCTCCGTGTAATAATACCAATGTACTAAACAGACAAATTACTCCACATAGTTCATTAAAATTCATGCAAAACTCCACAAATTTTTCTGAATGAAAAAATATTCCTTTTTAGGATATCAATGTAATTCAAATGAAATAGTACAAAAAGTGATGCACAAATTTTGAATAGAACTACTTCTAAACATCAAGTTTTGATGTCTTTACTCAGAGTAAATTAAATAAAACTTCAAATGCAAGGAAAATGCCTTTTCTGAGCGAAGCGCCCTTATTTCCAGAAATTCCCTCACGTCCCTTTTAAAAGCCGTGCGAAGCGAAAGAGGTCCGGAAAGTGCCGTCCACGGCAATCCAATTTCCGGCTCGCACTCGCGTCATCGTCGCCTCGACCTGTCACGCCGGCACTCCGTTCTCCTCCCCCTACTTCCGAATCGCTAATCTCTTCGCAACGACGATTTTGCACTCGACATGTGTGCAAACGTCAAGCGTTTCAATTTCTTTTTTTCTTTTTTGTTTTTTAAAATTCTATTAAAGAATTCATTTGCAGATTAAATCCGAGTTGATTGATTAGGGCATGCTTTTATTGAAATTATCCAATTTTTATTTCATCATAAACTGAATTGAAGACAAGTAAATATAATGAGATGGTATCATAAATGATAATATGAAATAAAATAATAACATTTCTTCATGTTATTGAAGTTGCCTAAAAATATGAAGATTTCATTTTTTTTAAATTGAACAATCCTAATTTTCTTTTAGAAAAGGTATTATTATAAATAATATAAGTTTTATGAATCATAATTACAATTATTTAAAAGAGTATTATTCTTCGAATCCGTAATGTACGGAACTGAGTCTGTCTTACAAGCAGTAGGAAATAATTTTCAGTTAGCTGTATTAGTAGCAAGCAACCTAAATTATTACGTAACATAAATTAAATGTATTCTGCATTAATAGTTTGTACATGTAAACTAGTCTCCTAACTTCATGTCTCCCAACAATTGTGTAGGCAATAGAAACATTTAAGATATACTGCAGTTAACTGATGTATAAGTAGTGTAAAAATTACTCGAATTTTATTTTATATACCCTTAAAGGTGCAGACGCCACGCAAATTACCCCCACTACTTTCGCGTCAAATATCACTACACCGAAGCCATCTTGATCATCAATCAATGATATTCTTAGCTTGTGTTCATAATATAATCTTGAGATCATAAATAAACTTGTTTTAAAAATGATGCTGATTAAGAAAAATAATATTTTTATTAATTTAATTATTAATTTTATTAACCATATTTACGAATAAAAGGCATCTCATTTATGAAGGTAAATGAATTAAATCTATTTTAATGTGTCATATTATTGAGGTGTGAATAAAAATACCGCATTTTAAATAAGTAATCGATAATTGCGAACTGTATAATCAAATTATCGCGATGAATTCGCACTCAGAGGAGATTGCGGTTCCTTCGTTACTCGGAATAAATCCATCATCGATCAAAGCCCGCGACGCGTCAAACGAACGTTGAATTTTTTTATCGGGTACCTTTGCCCTTCGCTCGACTTCAATTTGCGGCAGGCCTTTCTTCGGTAAATTGAATCCGCGAGCGAGTCTCCTCCTCATTAGTTTTCGCTGACGCTCCCGCGAGTATTTACGCAGCGGCGACGAGCTTCTCGACCGGATAGAGGGGACAGAGGGGGAAAAAACGGGAGCGGAATTACGTGCTCGCAAAGGGCCGACGACGGAGATCGTCGACTGATTCGTCGGCAAATTAGATCTTTGGCTTTCGCTCGGTAGAAATTGACGTGGGGTTTGCCGGTAGTAAACGAGTACGATTGCACAAGAAAAAGTAATTTTTTTTTATAATTGACATGTTAGTGATACAATTTATTGCAACTAAGCGTACAACTAAATTAGACTGGTTATTTATTAATACTATTATTATTAGGATAACACTGATTTGTGGTTATTATTAAATTTGGAAAAAATCTATTAAGCAATGTAAAAGTTTGTTCACATTCCGCTTGTTCGAACTATTTCTTTCTTCCTCAACACTTGATCAAAATTGAAATGATCTACGCATAAATTCCTCCAATGTAGATTGGAGGAATTATTGTATGCAGACCTTCACTTTATCAGCACAATAACAAATTTCACTACTGAAATCTGAAAAACATAATTTGTTAACAAACAATTGAATGAGTCAACTTCAATATTTAATAATATTACAAATTAAAATCGTATAAAGTTTACATGCATTAAAATAAGTATTTGTTAACACACCAGTTAAATAATCAGTGTAGTCGTATCTTCATGAAAAATAAATAATTTTTTATAGATAAATAATTATATAGAAATTTTTTATTTATAAATAAAAGGACATTTAATAAACAAAAATAAAGGGATATTTGATCGTAACGAAGCATGAATTTTCTGTCGACTGTGAATTATATTTTTTTGTATTTTTCTTCCGATAACGACAAATGAAGAACAATGAAAAACAAAACTCCGTGTAAAATAATAGCGTAACTCGACCAAGTCCGATCAACTAGATTTTGTGGAATTTGTAGGGATGAACGCATGTTTTTTTCTCTCGGTTCGACGGAAACGTGACTCCCTTTTGTACGAGGTGATTGCCTGTATATCTTTTACTTTGTTTATTTATAAAATGAATTCGTTTATTGCGTGAGGATTTGCAATATTTGAAAATCGTGATTTTTCTGATATTCGTGTTTATTTAACGATACGAATTCTAGGAAAAAAAGGTAAAAAATAAAATATTTTTATTCCACGTACAATTTTCTTTTAAAATTTTCAAAAATAAATATTTTCCCTGTACAACATTTTCTTTTTTTCAAGAATATCTCGATAATAATGTACTAGTACGAGAAAATTTCATCTTAAAAATTTATCCTAAAAAACATACTACTTTTCGCTTTTCAAAAATACATAACGGCATTACAAAAAAATGTCATCGATCGCCGAAGTGTCAACGCTCGCCGCGACAAGCCGAAAACTCGGGCGAGCACTCAGCCACCGGTGGTAAGTTGGCGAGCTCCACCACCGCCAGTGCGGGGGCGCAGCCGGAACTTTCTTTTTTAAAATTCCGGGGGCACGCGCGTCACGAGAGCACGCGACAGGAAAACAGCGCTGGAAGAAGTCGACCCCACCCGGCCATCCATTACACGCGCGGGGGTGGCCGGGCGGATTGATCGATTGTTTAGTGCCGTGAGTTAATTTTACAAGCGCGGCTGAAATTTACGCGGGACATTAATAATCCCCGAGGGGGTCGGAACAAAAAAAGGTTTTGTGCAATCGAGCGCAAAAACCACGGCCGGAATGCGTCGAATGGTTCTTTTATCGGGGGATTAAATAATTTATAGAATTGTTATTGATTCTTTTAATAATTTATCTAATTATGAGGTGAATTTTCGTCTTCATTGCTGGTAGTAATAAAGCATTTAGGTATAGATCGCTTATTTTGTAATTATGTTTTGATGAGAAATTTGATGCGAATAATTGAGTGGTTAATTTGTCTGAGAATATAGAATTAAACGAAAAAAAAATAGAACGTATTTTAAGTATATGTTTAGAATCCTGAAAATTTAATGAGGTTTATTAAATAAGTATTGTGTGAATAAATAATTGGTTTAACGTCTATCATTTGGATATTTTGAGAACTGACCGGATTAGAAATCCAGTTCATGCAAGTCATATTAGGACACATTTCCCATTTCGGTTTTGTGCGTACATTTAGCTTTAGAATTTTTTGTCGCCAGCCTACGATTTCTTATCTTTTGCACTTTCAAGTAAAGACGTTAAATTCCGTGAGAGCGAAAAAGAAAAAAGATCGCCACCGGGTATGTCTGATTGGTAATAAATAATGATCCAAATTGTTAATAAAACAACTGAACATTTTTTTAAAATTCTTGACAAAATATTATAAATATAATTACAGAATAATGAGTGGACTTATTTGCATTATAGCCTCGACTCCGCCCCTAATCTAGAAGGGGATTAAGGGAGGGGTGAAACTTACACCTATTTGTATCCTATGTAAATATCTGGTTGCTACTCAACATTAGTGGACGCCATGACTTTGTTGTTTATTGTCAGTGTATCCTTAACTATAATCATCATTGTTACCGTTTCTCCACTTATGTTGTTTGTGGTAAGCTGTTAGCAAAAGATCCCATTGCAAGTTTTGTTTTTCTCGTTGAATCCCCGGGTGTCAAGAGAGAGGGATAGAGATGCAGCGAGGCAGATCGAGTGAGAATTCGAAGTACACGGAGGGAAAAAACTGTTGGGTCCACTGGAAACTACGATAACTTTGAAATGACTACTAACGTAACTGACTGTAAGGTTAGAGAAACTTTGCGTGACTCAAGTTATGTTAACATTTCACGTGCAACGTTGAAAAAACAAACGTATATAAACAAACGGCGACTTCTGAAGGGCCAACTCAATTTTACGATTGATTTAATATAACAACTGCAATGTTAAATTTACTTTAGTCTATTCAGCTAAGGCTACCTTTTTTCTCACCGTGTAGAGGTACCATGTGAGGTACGAACAACCATAAACCAACTCATAATAGAGGTGTATAGTTGTTGCTCCCCCCCCCCTCAGTCATTGACCACAATGTTAGTGATTGATCCCATTTCCTTAAGGAAACAGGATCAATCAATCACTGTCATAGCTAGGTTATGGTTAAGGTCAATCACCATGTTGCGTCGTCTGCTTAAAAGCTCAATCACTACCCCTAGTATATCAAATAAAAACAATTTGTTTTAATTTTCAGTTTTTTTAATTTTTAGTTTTTTTAACTTTTTTTAACGAAAATCCTTAAATTGCCAAAAAAATTCGAAAACAATTCCCCGAAATAGACAAGATCCAGGTATAACTAAAATGTAGAGGCGCAGTGGCGGTACAGCGAACTTGGACGGGATTAAGTTCAGCGCCAGAGGGGTGGCAGTGTTTGCGCAAGAAGCGGTAAACTCTAAAACTCCGCGAGGGAAACTTTCGGGGCACCGCGTAAAATTAGCCGTGTCTCACTCACTCTTTTCGCGCGATCGCATATGTCAAAGGCCAAACTCGTCCCCCGGGGGAGTTTGCGCGATAAGCCTCCGCCGTCGCCAACCCCCGAAGACACTTCGCCTAATCAAATTCCTCTTCCTCGCGGATTTGATTAAATTCGACGTGGCGGGAGAGTTACTTCAGCCGTGTGTCTTTTACCCAAGCGGGGTCTCCACTGAGCTCCGCGACCGCAGATGCGAAATTAATTTCACTCCCAACGTGCGACGCATTCCGTTCGTCTATCCCAAATGAATTGTTTATCAATTTTCTGCTTGAATTTTTAATTGAGTGATTCTTTTTCCACGAAAAAAGTCAGAAAATATAATATCTTCTAGAAAGCAAAATTTAGCAATCAAATTTATTTGCTAAGTAACGTGGAGGCATTTTCTGAAAATTTTTTAATTAAAGAGAAAATCGATTAAGTGTACGCATTGTGACTGATGAATAATTATCACACTAATTTTCAGTACATTAAGGAAGCAGGACGTAGGTATAAGTAGGTTGGACTGACGGCATCAAAGAAGATTAGTGACGGAATGGCTATGCGCATGTGCAGCATATGTACTGGTTTATCAACTTTCAACAAATTTTTTCAAACAGGCAGGGACCAAAATGACTATCGATACTTGTTTCGCGAACTGAGGACCAAAAATTTCTTTTATTTCATTTATTCAACCTTATCAAAATTTTTTCTTAATTAAACGTGTGAAAAAATTATAGAATTAGCAATTAGAATATTTTTTGCACGAGAAAATTACGTTTATTGCAATTTTACAACTTTCGCAAATTAAACAAGATTTAAGGTTACACAAGTTTACACACCAAATTACACAAACAAATTTGTTCCGAGTAAGATTAAGTACTAACACCCAGATCTTCCGTGACCTAATTTTAAACTCAGTTTATGCATAAGTAAGAAAAGTAAGAAAAGGCAATCAAAAATAGTTAATTTTGGTGAGAATTGTTTCCAGCAAATTATTCGTCGATCCTAATTGATTAATAAAATTTCATTATTGTAATTTCATAATTTAACCTATTTAGATTTCTGAATTACCTCTTTGGAGGAAACACTCTTTGAAATTCTTTTCAAGATGTAATTTTCAGATTTACATTAACTTTGTCATTTAAAAAATTCCATCCTCAAAAAAATAATTAAAAATTCAGTTGCAAATTAAGTGAAAAAACTCGAATAATAATAATTCATTAGCTTAAAAATGTTGTACGTGTTGTTTTCACATCTTTCAGTATTTTATAAAACAAAATTCAAAATGTTGGAGTGCATAAAATAAATCACAGGATTATTCTAAATCTTATATGAAGATCTTGAAATATGGCCTGGCCTACTGAGGCAATATTGATCCAAAAAAATTCTGTTGCATAAATCGATGTAAATCTAGTCATAAATCGCTAAAATAAAAGAAAATTGTTCCTCTTTTTATTCCACATTAATATCGAACAATGAACGATTAAAAGTAATATCGATAAATTTTAAATTCCCTTACATAACTGTCACACATGCCAAGCTCTCAACCACAACAAATCTCCCATTAGTCAAGGACTGATCAATTCATCAAAATAACCTTCCTACCATTTTTATAAAAAAAAAATTTAAAGTAGTCGATGCGAACTTAAGTAAAGTCGGGTAACTCGACCGAGCGTGAAAAAAGCGCCGGCAGGTGAGTGGCATGAAAACCGAAAGTTTCGGGAGCGCTAGCGCGGAGTTGCGCAAAGCCACGGCCGACGGGGAGAAAGAGAGCGTCGGAGGGATCCTCGGCTGCAGTCGCACGAGAGCCCGGATGATTCATCGGGACGATATCGCCGATGTGGGCGTATATTCCCACGTGGCGAGCGAGAGCTACGGGGAAATGCCCTCTTGAACCGCGAGCGACTCGACCGTAAATAAAACGTCGCGGGGAGGCCACTTCGACCGAGAAGCCAAAACGCCTTTTTTTCAATGAAGTGTGTAATGATATCACCGAGGAAAATTGTTTTGCAGGATGCCCTAGTCCGTATCTTTCGCAGTGTCATCGCGTCTTTCGGGTAGCGCATACATTAGTCACGCGATCTTGAAGTGTTTTCGGAAAAGGTGTGAATACACGCTTTTGTTATTCCGAAGAAGCTGAGGTCATGTAATTAGCCTACTTGGAAACCCGAGGAAATTAGAAATGAAGAGTGGCATTGTTTTCTTCGGCTGAAATACTGGTGGGGCCACTTCAATGTCGGACGAGGTTTTACTACTGACAATATGTACAGTGACTCATGGCTTTTGATCGCTGTGCTAATTCAAATACGGCATTGCAAGTAATGAAGAACGACTTCATTATGCATATCACATTGAAAATTCTGGAGATTATGCACAAGTACATTCTTCGAGATTTAAAGCGGTGAGTCGAGGCTCTTTCAATGGAAACACGGCGTGACTTACACCTTTGGAGGAACTCGGCGTTATCATTAATAACGTCACTTGAAATATTTTGATTCGGATATCAGGGTGGGTAGGCGGGTCAAAGTGCGAGAACTCAATCTTCGGCGTGCCCACTTCGTTCCCCAAGATCGACGTATCTGCGTAACAATCTCCCGCCTATCAATCACTAAAGGGCGCGCGAGCTTCCTTATCACGACGGACGAAGATGAAACTACCTTTTCCTTTTTACTGCAGCGTAAGGTGTACAACATAATATAAAGTTAAACGACGTAAATCGAGATTTTTACATAAAAATGTTTGTTTTAATGGACTAGGCAATTTTATACGTCTGCTGGTCTTATTTACATAATTTATTTTCTTGCGAGTATTCAATTTTACGGTGCATAAAGAAAAAAATTAAATAATTTCGATTGACCATTTTGTTCCAAACACGAAGAAATTTAATCATTTAATTTTACCAGCGGTTGGACAAACGCGACGTTTCTAACGGGTTCATTGACCAACCGGGACCAGCTGTTGGCCAACAGGCCTCTAATTTCTACCAGGGATTTTGCTAACGTTATTTCAGCACATTTAAAATATTTCACTAGACTATGACAAATTGCTGTGTCATACTAAGGTTATGAGATACTCAATTAATTTTGACACCACAAAGAAATTTAATTTCAACTTTTTCGACCGAAAATTTGTAATAGCAGCCTTCTTTATTGGTCTGTTAATTCCAACTAGTTAAAACGCCTCAGCTGCCTTATAAACTCTGCGAGTTGAGTGCACCGTCACACGGTAAACGAGGTAGTGGAAGATAGCCGCGGAAGACCAAAAGAATCCGGCGCGGTAGCGACCCTTTGTCAGGGAGGCGTCGAGCCGAGACGGTCCGAGCGCGTCTTTCCTCCGGTGAATTCCAGGCCGACCCGGAGAATTACGCCGGGGCGCACAAGAGCCGCGGGCGCGTCCACTAATTACCACCGCGACCCTAAGCCCACCCCCCACTACCCACCCCTTTGTACGCGTGTCGCCCTTTGTCTTTTGCGGGACGCCCGCGCGAATTCCCCTACCACCGAGGATTCTGTCTCTATATCCCCTACTCCCCCCCTCTCTGTCTCCCTCTCTATCTCTCTCGCACTTCTACCCCCTGCATATTTCAGGCTGTGAAATTTCGGCTCTGACCTCAACTGAATTCGGAGGGGGCGTTCGTGAAATTGCACACGGAATTGCAATATTTAGTACTTTTACGCAAATAGAAAGAAAGAATACGATTTATATTTGGGTCATGAGCTTGGTCTAGATGAAATTGGTTAAAAAAAAATAGATTAGGATTAATAATTTTAAGTGCATGGCCGAAAAGATTGTTAATTTTATACACAATGCAAACGAGCGTGCTGTTGTAAAATAAAAAGTATATTTATTAATTTAACAAAAGAAAATGTTAGATATGAGAAGTAGCAACACGAATTTATTTTGTATATTTTATAAAACCTGAAAATAATCGTTTACATAATAACACGCAAGGTTACCATTATAATGAATGAAAAGTAGTGATAAAAAATAATTCAGTAATTACTTTCATCAACTTAAATTATCCTATTAAAGAGAATATTTTATGATATAATTATAATTAAATAATAATAGTGTCTTTTTATTATGCTCATGTCCCTGCAGAACACTTATCTCAATTATGACAGTCGGTATACGGGCTTACCGAACTACTTTTTTCAAGTTTTCTTTAATTTTTGACAATTGTATTTTTTTATTATTTCGGGCGAAATTAGTAATGTAATTTTAAGATATTCACTGTTCCCATCAATTACCGTTTTGTGACCACAGTTTAAGAACCACACATGTGAGTCTAACGAAGATGGAAGTGAGAGCAACTCTAGTATGATTCGACCAAACCTTGTCGGCTGGCCATCGTCAGTGTGAAACCGACAATTCCCATCGTAGACATACAGATAAAAGGAAAAAAACGGAACTAATATTATGAGAAACAAAAAATTACCTATTGGAAGTGAAGTACCAAGTGATAAAAGATAAAAGTTAAATAACGAAGTTGTCTCTTCGGTTCTCTGAAAGTTCTTCTTACTATAAAAATAAAGTAACCGTAGAACAACACTTTTTCATGTAACATGTACATTTAACATAACATGGAGATTGATGATTTCATACTGACGATGGCCAGAGGATAATGCTTGGCCAAAACAAACGAGAGTTAATGCGGAGGTTCAGAAGTTGGTAATACTGTATATAAAGTTTCAGATTCACAGATAATTCCGCCAGATTGAGCTTAAAAAATGGAAAATGCAGTAGTTTTTTTCTGGTTATTTGTTGTTGACCTTAGATTTGACCTTGGTGATGACCTTCAAGATCTTCCGGAAGTCAAATTGATTTTTTTAAATGTGAACTCATATTTTTGATATCGTTTGAATAACTGAAACACGCTTTTCAAAACAGTGTTAACAAGTTTTTTTTTTAACTTAAAAAACTTTTCAACTTTAAAAAAGTATTAAACAAATGTTTGCTTGTTCCAACCACCCCGAATGGAAAAGCCTCAATGAGTAAACAGAGGTAGCCGAAGCACCTCGTCGCAGCTTCATCAGAAGCCATTGTTTTTGACGCTGTGGCTTCTTGCGCCACTCTTCCGCTCTAGTCCGCTTTGTCTCTTTTTCCTGAAGAAAAGGCGCGACCGCGGAAAATGCGCCGGATTAATCAGGCCAGAATTGTTTGCCGATACAATGGCAGTCGGATTCGGTTCTCGTCGAAAATGAGAGACCAGGGATGGTGGTGACTTAGCCGTGTTTTTTTCCTCGAAAATCCCATCAGCTTCCAGTTCGACCGGTTGTTTACAGCGACGAAGCAGGACAAGGGAGAAAAAGAGTCGTTTATTCGCCGCATCGTCGTGTCCACCGGCGTCAAGAAAGGCCACTACATATTCATCGGATGCAAATACACCGGCATTGTTTAATGCAGTTTAATTAAATTTGCATGCAAATTGTAAAAGTCGTTGAAGACGCAGACGAGCAGCCCCTTTTTCTGATAATGCAAGTGTCCGTAGATTTTTTATGACCCCGACACGGGTAGTTTGGAATCATTTGTCTTAATCAGAATTTGTAAATGGTTAAGGATCGAATAATCAACGATCCACTAGAGTAATTAAAAATTTGAAGTTACTTTTCTAAATGAGTGTGGAATAATCATTTTAATGATTGATGTTGCATTCTATTTGGAAACAATATGTTATTAACTGCATTCAAACATGTAGAAAAGGTTAAATAATTTCCAGCGTCAATCAAATCAATTGCGACGGTTGTGAAAACACCACTGGAGGCCGACAAAATTAGCTCGCCAATACAACAAAAGAGAAAAAATCGACCGCAAATATCTATTGTTCGCCAATTTCACAAGCTTCGGCACCATCGATAAAATGTTACTTGAAAATTGATAATTTGATACCAGAATAGTGCAAGAACGAATTACTCCGTTATTTCCTTTAACGATAACCAAATAAAATTCATTCGTCCGTTTCGGAATTCCCATTTGGCTTCTTTAATCGATGCACTCAATAATTCAGCGAAGTAAGCAGGCTTGCACTTCGCCGGGCACGTAATCGAAAAATGCATATTCTAATAGAATAAGGAAGCCGGGATAAAAGCGAGAGCGAGACAGAGCCGTGGCGGACGAGAAAAAGTTCACCGCGCGGGTGGGGGAGGCGGGCCGAGAAGAAACGCCGGGCACGCGGAAACTTTTTACGACGTCGGAGCCGTAAAGGCAGGGCCGTGGGTCGTCGATAGAGCACGTCCGCATCGATGTATGCATTTTTTACGCTGCACCGTAAATACATCGGATGCAGACGAGAGGGCCGGGCCGCCGGCTTTTTCGCGGTATCTCCGCCCGGCTGGAAAATGCGGACCGAGCGAAGCGAGAGAAATAAAGACGTCAAAGCAGCCCCGACGGATTATTAGTGGACTGCGATGAGGGGAGGAGGGATCGAAAAACGCGTTAAGGAGACGGATATCGACGCAAAAAAATTGACGCGAAAACGGTCGTGTTTTCGGCGGTGAATGTTTTTTTTTAGTTGAAACTCTTCCAGTACTCACTGGACCGTACAGAATTTCGATGAGCTTTTTTTATAATCTGGGGATTTGCTTTGACTTTCCGGTCGTACAGAAATACCGAGCGATTGAAGGTAAATTCACGAAATGTTCAGTAGCGCATGGTACGAACGTGACGATGACATTAAATGTTAATAAAATTTAATGCAACTTTAAATAAACCCAGTCAATTCTGCTTAATGAATATTTAACACATTAGTCTCTAATCATTGTTCTATCAACTTCTCTTTTATTCCATACAAAATGTTTTAATTCTGAGTTTTCTTCTCAAATTTTTTTTAGTTGATTTTTTTTTAGTTGATTTTAAATGCACTAACGGCTTAGAAGTCTGACGACTATTCTGTATCTTTTGCCCTGATTTTCCTCCCTTGAGCCGTCGGCAAACGCACAAAGGACTCGGTGTCCTCTTCGGCTCGGCTAGCTATCGCCGGAGACGGGCCGGTCCGTGGACAGGGCAGGT
>UXGC01001402.1:0-24274 GCA_900480045.1 Eurytoma adleriae
AATAAAAAGAATCTTCATAATATCACAATTAAAAATAGTTAAATAAAAAGTAGCTTGTGTCAAGTTTCAAGTTATGAAACTAAAATACTCAAGTTAAAAAATAGGCTGCATTTTTCGTTGGTTTACCTACTCACTATAGTTGCGTATAAAAAAAAGTTATTCTAAAATGATGGATAGATCTATGTATAAAATGTCAAACATAACAGCTTATTAGGTACCTATTTAAGCAGTTTGACATACTCTTCAAAGTCCCTTTCAAAAGCCATATTTACGGCTATTTTGTCGTTGTACGACAAACTGACATCGAATTAAGCAGGCTCACTTTTCCGTGGGCGTAGAGAAGGCACTTGGCAAGTCCAGGACAACATCCATATTCCTGAATAGTTTTAAACCTGTATGTCCTGAAATTCTTTTCTTGATCAATGTAAGTTACTGCCTGCATCAGTGGGCACAAGATGATCTTCGTATGATCTTGGAAGTTTATCTATAATAGAAAATAAGTAAATAAATTAAGTGAATTAATAAAAAAATTTATATTGTAATAAACAAATTTGATTAAAAAAAGTATTTACTTGTAAGGATCCGTTTGTTAGCAGCATAACTACAGCTGTATTCGTTCTGAACCATTGGTGCATGTAAGGTGGTCGCGCGAGCGAATCACTCTGCTTGACGGCAACCGCATCTCCGGCTTTCATCAAATGGTCATTCATGTAACGTAGGAAGAAATTCAATAGCTTCATCTTCTTTTCAATATCTGATGGATAATCCTTCACGGTGTAGTAAAGTTCTTCACCAGCTCGATCAATGTAATGAATGTTGAAGTTATTGGCCAACATCAACAGACGTGTTCCATCATTGTACATAACACCGACCCCATCGTCCGACAATTGGTATCCAAAGCCGTACTTGTCTGAATAATCCACCCATTTACTTATCCAAACAAATGGTTGTGCATCTGGATCTGTCATTTCATCTGTAAATGAATATTTACATAAACATTAGTAATTTCATAAAAAATACATTTTAAAATCAGCAGAAAACATTGATCGAAAGTAATGTAAAAAGTAAATAAGAATTATGCAATTTCACGTAGTTACAATACAATTAGGAAAAAGGGTTCATGCCTGCATTATTCAGGAATAATTGGAAAGGTCTCTGGGATTCTGCAGTAAAATATTAAATTTTTACTAATGTGTAATTGATAATTCCACATTAAATTCGTGAGTGATGTACCTGTACAAGCCATTTCTTTAGCAGGCATTGATTTTAACAACGAATTCAATTGTTCTGCTAGAGACTTTAGAATGGTTTCAATATCAATATCATGATTCTTATGTATGTTGCTTGGTCGATTTTGCTCAGGCTTTCTTGGGCTCGACGACGTTTTTCCGGGTTCTTCAATTATGACACTGTTATTCAAGTCAAGTTCTGATAGAGGTTTACGATTGAATGACTTGAGCATATCAAGACGTGGTGCCATAGTCAAGCAAGATGCTGGTAAGCCTGCTGGCATGAAGCCTGTAAAAAGAACAAAAAGAGTTTTATAAAAACTTGTAAATTTACACTTATTATCACCAAAGGAGTGGATTCTTGTAAAAAGTTATATAAAAAGAATTAGGGATAATATAATGTAAGAGATTAAATTTACCTGAGTAGAAGAACGGATCTTTAAGTAATTTTGAGACACTTGGTCGTTTCTGAGGATTGCCTTGTAGCATAGCAGAAATCATATACATTGCTGGGGTATCTTGCATGTGTTTTGGTATTTTATAATTAACTTGTTTAATTCTTGCATATGTTTCTTTTAAACTCGAAGTTTCAAAAGGTGGTTTACCCACCAATAATGTGTACATAATGCAACCAATACTCCAAATATCAACTTCATAGGAATGACCAACTTTTGTGAGAATTTCAGGAGCTATGTAGTTTGGAGTGCCACACAAAGTCCTAGAAAAAGAAAGGAAAGTTAGTACAACGAATGACATTTACTGTTATTCATTTATGTAAAAGCCTTGCTTACTTTTTTCTTTCTCCATCGTGTTCAAGTTTTGTAGCTAAACCAAAATCACCTATTTTTACTTGCAAGTCATCATTAAGGAATAGATTTCCAAGTTTTAAATCTCTGTGGATTATTCTATTTTTATGTAAGTAGTACACTCCATCCAAAATTTGTTTCATGTAGTATCTAGTTTCATATTCAGTTAGAGCCTTTCTTCTTTTATGCAATTCCATCATTGACTAAAATTAAATTTGTAAATAAATTTTTTATTCAGAAATTTTTAGAATTAATGTCTACAATAAATTTTAAGCATAATAAAATTTAAACAAAAATTATAAAAGAATGTAATGCATGTGCCTTATTCTTAGATAAATATACTAGCACTACAAAATAATGTAATTGCATGTTTATTCTTTTTACTATCCTCTTTTTTCTGAGAAAGATACTATACCCTTTTCCTGCACAACTCCAAAATAATGTATACATTGTAACTGTCATCGAAAAATCCATGGAATCCAACAATGTGCTTGTGGTTCAAGCTTTTGTGAATGGAAATTTCCTGTGTCATTTTTTCTCGTTGGTTGCTCTTTGTCATTAATGTTTTTGATATAATTTTCCCAGCAAAGATTTCCTGTGTCTGTGAATCTCGTATTTCGTAACATCTTGCAAATCCTCCCTGAAAAATAGTGATTAGTCATTTACAGTTTTTAATTAAACGATGTTCATACTTTATATAAAAATAATCTTTCTCGAATAAAATATAACATTGAAATTGGCAGCTAATTGAAAAATGTAGTGGTATTCACAATGAAATTATTGTGTTCCCTTCCAAAAATTTGTTTGCAGATAGCTTATCGATATGTAAGGAGCCTTGAAAATTTTAAAGCCCTAGGCAATTTCCTTAGGATTTTTCGAATTGGCTGCCAATTTCAGTGTCATGAATATAATCAAATTTACACCATAGTTGTAAATCTGTATCTATAGTACAAGAGTATTACAGATCATAAGTTTTTAATGTTTTTTCAGAAATTCAGTATACCTATTGCAAAAGTAACAGAACTTAAATTAAAGTGGAAATAATTTGATATATGTACAAAAGAAATAGAGCTTGTTAGTAAACATGATTATCTATAGGATGTGAAGGAATTAACTCGATTACAAATTCAACTGAAACTGACTGATATTTGAACTCACTACTGTTCAAAAAACTATGTATTGTACTCATTGTACTTGTAGTAATAAATCTTTGCACATTTTGTTTACATTAGCGTAGACAATCCAGTCATCGATAATTCATAAAACAATGGGAAAACCAAACTATTTTGAAAAACCTTAGAATGCACTTTAAAGCCACTACCAATTTGACAGTTACACCACAATTTCTATGGCACACAACTGTACTCCCTCTCTCATCATTTAAACCTCCCAACCCTAAAATCAACTCCAATCAAGTCAATCGTCGTTCCTCTCATCACAAAGTTAATTCTGAGACGATTAGTAACGAGAGCGTGGGGCATGCCACCCGGCCCAACGGCCACTTACTTTGCCGAAGAAGCGACCCTTGATGTAAGTCTTCCCGTTGTTTTTGTCGTAGATGGGATCAGGGATGATCGTCTCCTTCTCCTCCTTCGACATCGCGACCCTGGATTCACCTTCGGCGTGGATGAGGAATCGCGCGCACTATCTCCGTTGCTCGATGGTGGCTTCGCACACTTTTTCCTTCACCCGGTGCAGGTGTAAACTGTCGGGAAACGTGATGTGCGTGGCTGCTGGCCCGCGCGCGGCTCACCAAGTCACGAGCAACGGCCGGCCTGACTGGGACTGCACGGTGTACCCCTAAACGGTTTAAATTCAAAACGAGCCGGCCGTTGAGCCAATCCTGCCGAGGGCCCAATCACGTGGCCGAGTCCACCGGCTCTAGTCAAACGCGAGTCTCTCCGCTGCACTCGTCGGCCGAATGGATCCTTGATTTTTCCGTTTGTCGTTCGATCTGCTTCGCGTCTGTCGATGTAAACTTGATTTTCTTCTGTTTGTACCTTTTCTGCTGCGTTTATTATTTTTTTTTAATGCGGGTGATCGTTTATTTACGATAATTCGGTAGTCAAATTGCGGTGTAGGAGTTGCTGAAAAAACGCGCGAGTTTTAAACACTTTGTTAATGTTTTCAATTTTTTATTTTAGTCTTTACTTACTTTATGTGTATTAGGACTTGAAGTCCATTATAAATTATAAAAGTCTGTGTTTACTAACAATAAATTGCATTTTATAGTAAATTATAAATTTAAATCTAACTATTTATACAATTTTATTAAAAATCATTAATTATTGTATGAAATGTACAAAGATATAATAACTGCATTATATTCTGAGATAGAACGCTACTAATTCGTTAGAAAACTATGAAATATATATTATAAAATACTATTTTTTCAGATCATGCAGTTAGATCGAGGGTTGGTGAACGAATATCAGTGAAATTATTTTAAGAATAATAAATAATATCTTATTAATTCGATCTAATTCTTAAAGACTATAAGTATAAAAATAAAAGGTTTTAGAATTTTAATGTTCAAAGTCACGTCTAAACTCAATAATGTAATTTCATCATATATAATATTAATTACTTTTCTGAGGATCGATAATAAATCAATATCCATGTTATACATTATGCATATATACACATGTGCAGACATAATATACAATAATACAAAGGTCTTTTAATCATGTATATATTTATTTTCCTGCATTGAGAAATTCAGTCATTTTTTAGATTACTTTTTTATTAACAAAATTAAAGAAGCGTCGCTGCAATCGTTTAGTGAACGCCGCGGACTTCCGGTATCCGGCGTTCGAGTGCACACGTATAGTAGTGCCGACGCACACAAGCGCCAATCTGGCCACCTGGGCCCTGCAGCCTCTCGAGCCCGCGCGAGCGAAAGAGAGGGGTGATAGCGGCAGTAGAATAATCGCGGAGAGGGGGGTGGGGGCGTGCAGCGTGTGGTTCGCCGTCGAGGCAGCGGCGGCGGCACGGTCGATGCTCCTTTTTCCGGCTGCGCGCGCGAGCGGGACACACGCCGGCGTCCATCTTCGTCCGTCCATCGCCGTCCCAGCCAGAGGGGTACATCAGCAGCAGTCGAAGGCGCGTCGCAGAGCGAGAGACGCTTTCACCCACGACCGGCCGCGCACCGACTTCGGCGTCCCCGACGCATTACAGATTACGCACGTGAGTATACTCGGTGACGACGACGACGAGCCGACCTCTTCCCCCGCGCATGCCAAGGATACCCGCGGTGAACCGGCAGACACGGGGGGAGAGCGGAGTGCGCCGTGTTGAGTTGTACACCTACGCGCAAGGTCGCGGGGCTCGGTAGTTTAAGGAGAGGACTGACTTTTTTTTTGTCCGGGCAGGAGGAGGAGACAGAAGGTCATTCAAGCTGGAGATGGCGGACGCAGCACCGGCAGCGCGAGGAGGAGGCGGCGGGTTCAGGGGCCGCGGCGGCCCCGGCGGCCCGGCGCGTGGCGGACGCGGCGGCTTCGATCGCGGAAGGTAAGTGTGATGTCAGCGACGGCGGCGATCTTTTTTTCTCTCGATTACGAGCGGCTGGGCGACGGCTCGTTTTTTTTTTCTGATCGATTCGTCGGTGCGGCCCTTTTTACGCGGAGCAGTCGCAATGAGCTCGAACGGGAGGGACGCGATTCCAGGGGCGGAGGCTTGTTTTTCCTGCGGAGCGGCGTGGCTTGTGCGGCCGGCGCTAATCAATAGTTTTCCTGTGCAAGAGAGATGGAAACAGTTGCTGAATGAATTTAGGCTTTTTCGGAGTTTCACGAGATTGGGCAATTGATGTAAATGCGGCGTTAAAGAAACGTGAATTCTAATACTTATTTTTGAATATTTTAATTCGGGGATTAACTTAAGATTTTTTTTCTTAACATTTTTAAACTTTTTTAAGGAACTGTGAAAGTAAATTATACAAATAAATTTATCTGTTCTTTTAAATGTCTCATCTTTACCAGGAATTTATATTCAATTACTAAAGCATTTAATTGTTTTCAGGGGTGGCCCGTCTAGAGGAATGCCCCGTGGTCGAGGTGGTCCTGGAGGAATGAGAGGTGGTCCACCTGGTATGAGAGGTCGTGGAGGCCCACCAAGTAGAGGGCGAGGTGGTCACTTCCCACCTGGGTAAGTTTACGTTTTTTTAAAGTCATTTTTTGTTTATTTTATTTCTACTTTGATTTGATGAAATTAAAAGTTGAGGTTCTGTCAATAAATATTCATGATATTAATTTTCAACAGAGGACCTCCTGACGCAGCTGGAGGTGGAAACGGAGGTCCTGCAGGAGCTCCAAGAGGTAGGGGAGGAGCAGGAGGTTTCAGAGGCCGAGGTCGTGGTGACTTTGGTCGAGGTGGTGGAGGTGGATTCAGAGGTCGTGGTGGACCTGGTGGCGACAGAGGTCGCGGTGGAAGGTAAAACAATAAAGTTTTAAAGTTAAAATTAGAACTATAAAATCAGAATGATTTATTTAACAAAAAATACTTTCTTTTCAGAGGTGGACCACGTGGTGGACCAGGCGGTCGCGGTGGATTCGATAGAGGCGGTCGTTCAGGCTCAGGAGGTTCAGGCCGAGGTGGACCACAAAAGCGAGGTGGAGGCCCACCAGGAGCTGGAGGCCCACCCAAAAGGCCGAGGTTTGATGCTCCTCCAGTACCACCAGCGAACGGCTATGCATCACAGCCACCAGCACCCGGCTATGGAAGCGCTGGAAATGGCTACGCTGCAGCTGCACCGCCCGCGGGTGGATACGGTGCTGGCTATCCCCAACAGGGATACCCACAAAGTTATCAGGGTTACGAAAGTTACCAACAGCCTCCTGAATATGCGCAATCTGCGGTACGATTTTCTTTTAATATAACTATCAAAATATTTTATATCTTTTTGAAATTTTAAAATAACTAATCAGTTTTATAAATAACTCATTTTCAACTAATATATTATAAAACTTTAATTAATGTTAATGAAAATTCAATAATAACACTTGGAATATTTAAATTACAGGGATATGCGACGGCTGCACCTCCAGACAGCAGATATGGTGCACCTCCAGTAGCTGGCTCTGGATACGCAGATCCTTATGGATACAAAGCACCTGCTGCAGGTAATATTTTAAATTAAATTTGCACTATAGCACAGTAATATTCAATTCAATTTAGTTGAGAATATTAATTGTTGGTTCAACAAACTGACAGTACATATCTGTAACTTCAACCCAAATTATGTTATTTAAAAAAAAAAAAACAATATGTAATATGTCACATCAAATTTGTTTATAATTTTCATTGTCCACAAATGTTCATATAAATAGAAAGTTTTCATAAGTTTTAGAAACAAAAATATAAATAAGGAAATATAGCTACAAATTCTTTGCATTTGCTTGTTTTACTTTAATATGTAATTTGGTTTGGATTATGATATGTATTGTTATGAAAAACAATTTTAAAGATTGAAAGATAGAACATTTGTACTGACAAAAAATACATATGCAGCTTATCAACAAGAGGCAGTGGACAGTGGATATTATAATTATTCTTCAGCTTATGACTATCAAGGCCAATCTGCTAATTACACTCCTATGAGCTACGGAAGCAATTAATCGAATACCACACAGTTTCATGGTCAGTTTGTTTGCTGGATCACGTTTTTGTATTTGTTTTTATTATTCTTGTGTCGTAAGTTTTATATAAAAATTAATATTAATTTTAAAACAATTACACATCACGATATTGTAAGTTCAAAGTTTGTATAAGGCAACGATAATTTGAAGATGCTTTTTGTTTGTTTTTGTTTTATTTGTACATATGTGTCACATGGTTTGGTAATTTGAAAACATTACTGCTGCACTACCTCTTGTTAATTCTTTTGTTCATTTCAAATAATTGTAAAAAATTAACGTTAATCAAATCAACTTTTGACTACTGTAATGTTTGCTTAAAGTCAAATTTCTTAGTATTAGGAGGGTACTTCAAAATTATTTTCAAAATTGGACGAAATACTTTTAAAAATTATAATTTGTGATTTATAATTGCCGATTTTTAGTTCTTATGGAATGCGTAGTAAGTAATTGAAATAAGTAATAAGGATTTTGTAAGATTATAAATATTTGAAATTTTTAGGTAATCATGTTTTAATTTAATTTAATGGAACAAAAAGCAACTTTTTATGCAAAAATTTGAACAAACAATATAAATCAGAAGAATTCAGTTTTATTTCTAAAATCTTCAATTTATAATTGTAAATTCTTTTTAAGTACTCTCCTATTCTTTTTAAAAATGAGTCAATAGATAGAAAATTTGCATTTACGTTATTACTAATTTGATATTAAAGTTTTGATGCTTGATTTATGTATAGTGGTAAAAAATTTTACTAATTTTTGTTATTTTAATCGTAGATTATGCGGGCCCAGAAGGTGTTTATGGAAACCAAGACTATGGTAAGTACCGATATTGAAATGGAGGGAAAAAAGCGAAACTTAGCGTCAATTCCCATTAAGGCACTGTTGTATGCGATTTTGCTTTAGATTTATAAATCTGAGTTATACTAGCAAAAAATGTCATATCCTATTTAATTATAAACAGAATTGCTTACTACAGTGTCGATTTAATTGGTGAATTTAATAAACTAGTTTTTTGTTAAACACGTATTAACGAAAGAAGTAAATGTCATCCGAAAAATATATGGACAGCAAAAGAACAAAAGAAAGAGAATTAATGGTTTAAAGTTAAACCGTAGGATTCGCTATGACAAATATTTGATGGTTGCTATTGTGAAGATAGTCTGTATATTTATATGGAGTCTTAAAGAAAAAGAAAGGCGAGATGTAAAATAATAATTTTCACTATATCAATTACTGTATAAAAAAAATGGACATAGTCTGAAATTTACACTTGCCAACTTCCATTAAATTTTTATTGAATTATGGCTACAGATACAATTTAGCACCTGCATTAAAGTAATTCATATGTGAATACATAACGACTATATAGCAAATTAAAATGAGGAGATGCGTGCGAGAAAGCTTGGACAGTAAGAAAAATGTTGATTACCGTTTTTTTATATGTATATAAGCCGCAACGTTTTAAAGAAAAATTAACCTTCATTGCAAATGAGTTCGTCAATAACCTCGAGATTGTTTTTTGCGGATTTATTTGATATTAGAACATTGATTGCTATTGTACATGCGCATAATCGAAGAAAAAAACAAACAACAAAATAGATATGTCAATACATTTTTCAAAACTACTATATACTTAATAATTTTAGGCAACATATGAGGAGATACGAGGATTTTTTTTTATGTTGCGCGATTTCTTAAAGCGCGTGAAAAAGTTAATTTTCTTAAACACTACTCATTAACTTTATTTTATTTCATTTTAACAACAATCATCTTTTTAATTGAGGAACGAACTTGGTCTGTTTGTAAAGTAAAATGTTCAAGGGATTCAAAATGAACTTTGTCACGTGCTAGGGTAGGAAGAATTTCGTAAAAACGATAACAACATTAAAATCGTCTTAATACTTACAATTAGACGTAAGTTACTCTTAATGCGCTTATGTTTGTACAATTTGAAACATAGCAATTGTAATAAACTATTAACAAAATTGCTAATACAATATTAAACTTAATGAAATCAAAATAATTATGAATTAATTTATTTATGAAACTCGCCTTTTTTTTATCAATTTAACAAATTTTTATGATTTATTAATACTTGGAGAGTATTATATTTACAGTTTCAAAAAATGGGATTGTAAAAACATTGAATAAGATTGTAATTATACATTAAACAAATCTGAGGTAGCTAATATAAGCTAGCAAATGAGTATCCTTTTTTTACAAACTAGAAAATGAAAGATTTCACTGCGATACTATCAATTTGATCTTTTTCTTTTTTATCAACTACATGAAAGGCTGCAAATAAAGTCCAAACGGCAAGTTTTAACTCTGATGAATCACAATTTTATAATTATTTTAATAAAATAAATTATCAATAATCATTGTCTGCTACATCAAGATGTGTGAAAAAGAAACAATTTTTATTGTTCTCCATAAAATTGGAGTGTTATTGTATGACTGAGAGATACGTGAATAAGAAACTTATTTGTAAAGTTATTTTTATTTGTTTTTTCTTTTAAATAATAGTAGTGTTATACTTTTTGAAAATGTCTTGAATTACCTCAAAAATATTTAGAAAAGTAAATCACATTGTCGTATATTTATAGCTGTAGTATATTTATAGAAGGAAAAAACAATGTAAGTTAGCGAACTTATTTCTACCACGACTAAAAATGAGAAAAAAAACATTAAAAAGTGAATGAAAAAATCCTTTTACTTTTATTATCTCCTTTCATGACCAACAGAGTACGATAAACATTATGATCCTGTAATTTAAAAGATTTATTTGAAGGTGTACCTGAAAGATATTCGCTTAAAAAAATTTAAGTACAGGTAAACAATTAAAAACTTTTATCTAGAAGATGTAGTAGTTATGAATTTAGTATTTAATATTTTTTCTCTTTAATATGGTGGCTACTAAAATTGGAAAAAGTTAAACAAATTAATTAAAAATAAATGATAGGTAACGATCCAAAATCAGTGGTCACCATAAACATTAACATCTAAATCAAATTTCTTCACGAAAATTTTTATTTTATGATCTTGTAAGTATAATAGATTTTATGTGAATAATATAAAGCAGCAAAAAATATGCATATAATTACGTTTATATAATTACATAAGAATGAAAAAATCAGAAAAGACGATCTTATATCTGCAACGTAGGTATGAAAACTCCCTATTTGCAAATACACGTAATTATAATTTATTTCTCACCTTTAAACACCATAGAATTCTGTGTTTTGAAAATTTGATTTTGTATATTTATTTTCTACATGTCTTGAGCTCGTAGAAAATGAAACTAAAAAGGAATGTTATTTATCTAAACAAACAAATGCACATAATTTGCAGTGATTTCACATAAATTTAGTTTATTTCACAGGCAACAAGTTAAAATACTCTCAGGAAACAATGAAACAAAGCAGCAAGTGGATCCCATTTCTTTAATGAATAAAGTATACATAAGAAAATGGCATATCTATTGAATTGCATAAAAAAGCAGACAAATAAACTAAACTGGCCCAAAATTACAATAGTAGACTAAATGGAATTTGTTCAAATCAATGTACTTGTAATCCTATAAGACATTCAAATTTTATCAATAGAATTTACCTTGAAAGCATCAGTACAAAATTGCAGTGAAGCTTTGCAAGAACAATTAGAATATATAAGTACACTTAAGATAATAATTTTGTCCAAAATAAGTCCATTATCATATCTTTGACAAAGAATATGAACAATCAAAATGAACAATCAGAATAAGCGTTAAAAAAAGTTTGAATGGTATAGGAATACCACAAAAAAAAATTCAATATAAAGAACAAAACGAAATTAATGGGCATTCATTTATTGCTAAAATAAATAAAGTTTGCATTTAAATGCCCAAAGTAACTTCATCTCAAACGCAAAATCAATTGCAGGTGAGTAAAAACAATAAAATTCAGTACCTATCTTTCTTTGTAAAAAAAAAACGAGACATTTAGTTGTGCGACCAAAATAAATATAGACTTTGTTACTTGGCTAAGATGAATAAAAAGTAACACACAACTTGCTCTGTTTTCGCATAAAAAAGTCAAAACAATATATGTATATCAAAACGCACATCAAGTGTGCAAGCATCACAGGTCAAATTTTTACCATCAGGCTTTTCACATATACAAAACCGTTCATTTAACTTCTTTTCAAAATAAGATTTGATACTCTGAAACGAAAGAAATCAGGTTTATACCGCTTGAAAAACGAAATCCACGCCGAAAAGCAAAAAAAAATAATCGGTTATTACGAATAGAGCTAATCAGACTGTTGGATGCGAGTTAGCAATAAGCAAAATTAACACAAGTAAAAACTTGGGTATTCTCTCTTAAATAAATATGAAATATGAAAAATTACGTGTCCTTAAAGTCTGAGCTTACAATTAGAATGTTGCATTCGTGCTAAATTTTTACAAATTTATTCGTTGACAGTTAAGATAATAATCCATTAACATTTGTTCGTTTTGCGCGAGTCGTTTGGGAAAAATAATAATTCAAAATTCTTTTATTTCTTTCTTAGGTTGACAATGTTTCTGAAGATGACACTGACGACTGGATCGACGATTGACGACCCTCTGTGTGCGTCGGCCACATGACTGGTCTCGTTATGCTCACTGTCCTGCTGCGTGAGTAAATTTCGTCTCGACTACGACGAAAGATGTAATATTGTAAGACTGATTTTTTTAAAACAGTTGAAAATGTTTATGTGATGGATATTGCTGTGATAAAGATGTAAACATGTACGCGATTAATTTTTGTAAAAAGAATCCAAAGATATTTTTATATAATTTAAACAAAAGATTTAAATAATTATTTACTAAAAAATAAATAATTTATTAATGTTAATTGGTAATTTTATTCATTTTTATAAAAGGAAATATGTGTGCCACAATTTACATATGATAAAAGTATATTTTATAATCAATAAGCTTTTATGTAATTATTTTATTATTCCGTATAAGTAATGCTATAACATTACAAGATTTAATTTGTTTTTATATAAAAATTTAAATATTACTTTTTATAATCTTTAATTTTTTATCAATAATTTATAACAAGAGAATATTTTTTAAATTAATTTATATTTATTCTTATTGTTCAATTCTGAATCTTAAAAGAACTATACCAAAACTGAAAAAGCAGCAAATATGAAAAAGAGTATGTTTAGAGTAAACAAAAACACTCGTAATAAATTTCAACTATTAAAAATAAATTAATTTTGTCCAGTAAAAAAAGAAATTTCAACTCTTTATAAGACTTTATGCGAAAAACACATAAAACCATTGTATGCACTGCACTGTGAAGCGATGAGACACTTGATTATAGACTTTATACTGGATGTTTCCCTCTTAAAAACTTCATCAGAGACTCATTTGTGTCGGCGACAAAAAGCCCCGGAGGTGTGGGTATAGTTTGTAGTTTAAACACACGGGGTAAATGAGCTATGAATTTGTCAAGGTTAGCTGGCGCATAATCCTTTTCACCTCGTGTATAGAGTGTGCGCGAAGTCGCCCGGATTACATCAACTCCATTGACGGGCGATTTTTCAAGCTAATCTAGCTGTTTGTCTTTCGCTCGTTCGATAAACTAACAATCCTGCTTCTTTTTTAGATTTTTTGATTACGGAACAGTTTTATTAATTACAGTTATTAATTAAATTTAAAATTTGCTAATTATATTAAATTCTAATATTGATTATATTTGTAATTATGAGCAAGAAAATTGCTTTCAAATAAAAAATTGTGAAAATGTACATAGAACTTACAATGGAAGCCTAAATAATACTACTTGATCATTTAAACGAAGTGCAGCTTATTGTTTCTTCAACCATTTTTTGATTCTTTATTTATTTTATGCTTCAATTTTCACATTTGATTACAGAAATACGTACATTAATTATTAAAAATGAATATTTTCTGACACGTAAAATAGTTTTTAAAATTTAAACTGTATTAGGTAGTATCCTATACCATCGTCAATTTTTTTTTTAAATTAATTTATCTTGTCATCGTCACTAGGCTCAAAAACTGTAGCCACTTGTTTTTTATTATCGTTTATTTATATGTGAGTAAAATCAGCAAACGTATAGATATAAGATTTTTAAATCAGTCACCAGTATATTTGAAGGTCTGCTACTTAATTTCTACTTCAAAGTAAAAAATTAATCTTTAATATTTGAAAATTAGATTTTTAAATGCAATTGAGCAAAAAACTCAATAATATAAAATGACTAACTAATGTCTGCTATAAAATGTAATTTGTAGTGGATCAACGGTACTGTTTTATAATTTTTATAATTATAAATTAGATTTTTTGAAATTTTCATTAAAATGATATACGCTGTCTCTTTTCTAAAACAGCAAAAATCAAATCTTATAAAAATGCATAAACTATACATTTTTTCATGTTTTGGCGAAATTTATATTTTTGTAAAATAAGTATTTCTATATAAAAAAAAATGATCTTAAAGTTTCGGTTCGTTGGATACATTCAATTTTAACAATTTTAATAATACCCTTTTGTCGGGAAGTACAGAAATAAATTGACGATTATAACAACGCTAATTGGACGTCCACTTCTTACTAATAGCTAAGAAACGAACCACTTCATGCAAACTATATATAGGTACTCGTCTTCGAAAATCCTCTTACCATCAATTCCCGCAGTGCAACATCCCGTTGAAATTACAGTTCCCAATTCGGCGGCATTACTATTCAAAAGTGGCCGTCTCTCATTTACTTTCAAACTTATGCGCAAAACACAGCGCGCGCGCGGCCTCAAACGCTGATTGGCCGCGCGCGCGCGTCCCTTGAAGCTCGCGGGCTGCGATCGGCCGCGGCAATAACCCGCGCGCGCGCATAATAATATCCAAAATAAGCGAGGTGCGCGCGCGTGGTCTAATCGCCGCGGCTGATTTAAATGCAGAGCGCGAATTGCCCTCGTAAATCAATTGGCGCGCCCGGGGTAACTTCGGCGCCGAATTGTTCGGGCCGCGCGTCGTCCGGTTTATCGCGAAAATCCGGCGCCGCCGCAACTTTGGTCCGAGCGTTTATGGATGTCCCCACGGGCACCTGCTCGAATTATCCCGGAGGCACACACACCCGCACCTAAGCCCGTCCCCGTCGCTCTCTCGCTTCCTGCCCGCGCGCGCCACTCGCTTTAATGCCTCGAGCAAACAGCCGCTCAAGAATTTGCCTTCGCTGCGGTTATGCACCCCCCGCGCCCGGCGTCCCGTCCCGATGAATATATTCCTCCACTTTTCGATATTATTGCCCGGGGCTGAATTTCAATGAGCGCCTGACTTATACTGATGGATTAGGCTAACCGAATGCGCGGGAGCTTTTACGACTTGCGGACTTCTACTTAACTAACGACGGGCCGATAATTGCATAAGTCGTGTTCAAATATAGTAGATATGTGTATGTGGATTTGTAAAAAGGGAGACGAGCAGTGTGATATTAAAAGTAGGCCACGCTCACAATTTTTTAGAGCAGTGTTGCGGGCCACCTGTTCATCCAAATTCGATTTGCAACTCCTAAACTTATAGTATAATTGGTAGGATACTCTCTAAAGTTGAAATAGTGCAATATCACTAAATATTAGTGTATATGCTCTAATTTGATTAGTTAAAAGTGTTCCACTACGAATTAGTGCGAATGAATAGTGTTCTATGCACTACCAGAATTAGTAAAAATTATTAAAAATAGGAGTGTAATTACAAACAGTTTTTTCATTGAATTAATTTTTCACTAATTTATAATAAATTTTACTAATTTAGTAGTGGAAAATGTGTTTACTACCAAAATTAGTGATATTTTCACTATTTCAACTTTAGAGAGTACCTAAAGTTTTGGGGTTGCATATCAAATTTAGATAATAAGGTGGACCACAATAAACCTCTAAAAAATCGTATGCGTGGCCTACTATACCCAGGTCTTCCCTAAAAAAAAGCACTTTTTAGATATAATTTTTTTGAATGATGAAAATACTCTCAAATTTTATTTTTAACAGGAATATTGGAATGTTTTTTTTTTTTTGTTGACACATTCTACCGATTATCTACATCGAAGATGCATGAATTAAATTTAAAGCGTGTAACGATAAATTAATGAATTAATTTTTTAAATTAAATTGCATAAATTATTATATAATGATAAAGATTAACTTCCATTATAATTACATTAAATTTAATGCATTTTTTATAATAAATAAAAGGTTGCATTTATTTCCATCTCCAATTAACCATTAATAATTAATAAACCCTTTTAATCTCTCTCACAAAACGTAAGCACATCCAACGCACATAAAAGCTCGGCGTTCTTCCCCTCTGACGTCACTCCGCTCGGCGGATCTTTGATATTTTTTCCTTCGAGCGCGCCAAGCTCTAAATACCAGCGGCGAGCTGCGACACGTCGTTTTCGTCGCCGCGGAATTCAGAGCGCGCGCCCGCGCCCGTAGAAATTTTTCCGCGAACTGCAGGCGATCAAGTGCATTCGCATAGTCGATCGGCCGCGGAGCTGCGCGCGTGACTAAGTGCCTCAATGAAACGCGGCACGAGAGCCGCTCGCGAGCCTCGGAGGTGTTGCGCCGTAGCGAAAGTACTGCACGCTCGCCTCGTTTACCAGCGGCGGAGCGCTCGAATACGAACGGGATACTCGGAGTTTGGCAAATTAATGCTAATTTCGCGATTGATACGGATTACGGAGAGAAAAATTTTGTTAAAATTACGGTGAAGTTCGATGTAAAAATTTCATGAGGAAACGTAATCGTGGGATGATTTGTAAAGCGTTCGTTTGTAATTATTATCTGACTAGCAAAATCCGCTCAATTCGTTCTTCTTCACTTTTGATAAATTTCAGGAAAATTGTCAATAAATTATTTTTATTTCAGTAATTCTTTTTAATTTATATTCAAAATATATTGGACTAAACGACAGGTGATGTAGTTGTTTCATTTTTGAAGTTTTGAAACAAAATCCGCATTTATTAACGAAATAATTGTTTAATAATAAATGTATAAATTTAGAGTACAATTGTAGAAAATTTAAAAACTTCTTATTTCATTCATTACTTTATATAAATAAACCAAAATTAAACTAAAGTTTAAAATTTATATCAAAATATTTTGAATTTTGGCGCCTCCGGATCCTGCCATCGTTTTTTAAAAAGAGGAATATCAAACAATACGAAAAGCTCCGTAAAAATCAAGGCGATTTTCCCGTAAAAATTGTAGAGCTTTTCTCGTAATATTTGCAGAACTTGTCCTGTAAAAATTACAATGATTTTCTTATGAAAATTTCCATCATTACGTTTTTGCTGTAATTTTTACGAGAAAATACTGTCAGTGTACGTACGTACATTTATGGTTAACTAAAACGATGACGAATGACAATATTTTTTAACGAGCTTGCATAATAATGCCTCATTAGGGAAATTAACTCAATTGTAGCTCTCTTCGCACTTCCCTTGCAAGCTTTCGCGCGCAAGCAAACTTTTTCACACGAAAAGTGTTTCGTCACAATTGCTCACTTAAATTAAAAGTTTGGCTGAATACTTATACACAACTCTAAATTTGTGTTAGTGAGAAACCACTAGAATTAGTAGAATTTGCTCCACAGCCACTAAATAGTGAAGCTTTTTTCATTAATTTTTTGTAAAATTTCACTAATTTTAGTGATTTGTCACTAATGTAACTTTAGATTCATTAACAATAAGTAAAGGATCAATTTAACGAAATGAATGTAAGAAGATACATTATTCCACTTGCAAAGGAATGACAAAAGTAGCAAAGTATAATTCGATTGATGGAAATATAAAAAATAACGAGACTTTAAATGAATAATTGCTTACTATAATAATTGGAGATGATAAGATATCCTGATAAAGCGAAAATAATTGGTGATTAGCAATATTCTATCGGACTTCTCTATCCTTTTGTACAGTTTCTTTTAAGATGAATATATACTGCATTAAAAAAAAGACCAAGCTTGGATCCACCTGTTGCTCGTAGAAAAAAAAGTGAATGCTTTATTTTTAATTTCCAGTCTGCAAATTCTTTTTCAATATCAATGCGTTAATAAAAAAGAAAATTCATGCAACACATTTTTAAGAACTGTATGTTCAAGTTTACAAAAAAAGAGTACAACTATGAGTACTAATTTCAAGTGAAACAATAAAATGTACGTGTAATCGTAAATGAAATGATCTTATTTTTATGATGGAATTGGTAATAATTTATAAAAAAAAGAAATTATTTCACTTTAATGCTTTTTAATAATCAATAAATAAATGTATGTAATTTATGTGTAATGCTCTCAGTTTCGAACATAATTTTCTTTTATCTGACGAATCGAGTTATAAATTATCGAACTATAAATCCTGGTTGTAATCTGCAAATATACAGTCTATCATTAAATGATCGTTATAATAAAATCAGCATAAATTACTGCACTAATTTATCGTTACAAAATTATCGTACTTGAACAGATATTACTGGATATATTAGTTATTATTAATTTTTAATAAATAATTATCGAAATGGAATGATGATCTTGCAATTAGGTTTTAAAATACATCAAAATTCTATATTAAATTTATTTGAATGATTTAGAAAAAGACGAATGATTATTATTTTAATAAAAGGAATTTCCTTAAAACTACCGTCTCCAATCTAATGTCCTCAAACTGCAGCTGTTGCTTTAAAACTTTAGTATTTTGAAGAGAAAAAGTAATTTTTCATTTTCATTAAAAGTTCGTACTTCCGTGGAATTCTTTTATAACATTGTTTTAAACACTGTGAGGAAAATATAATAATTTAAGTTAAAAAATTATCAAAACAAGGATAAAAGTCCACATTTTAAAAATTATTTAATTTTGTTTAGAACTGGACCAAGTATAAAATTCAAAAAAATTAATCCAGTTATAGCGAAGAATTAATGCACGTACGGGTTGAAATAAGTAGAAAAATCAAAATTTCATCCGACAGTCAGTAGTAAAAATTAAAGATTCACTTTTTCATTTTTCTTTTTTAATACCTCAAAATTTTGTTTGTATAAAACTTTCATATTGTTCTTAGTGTTACAGATTTACTACCATTAAAGAAAAACAATTAAGAACAATTAATATAATTTTATAATAATGATGAGATTTTTATTAATTTTTTTTTTAATTTCTTACTATTATTATTTAGATTTACGACAATAATTATTAAAAAGTATATTAATTGTCCCTAAAAGCTGTACATATGATCGATAAGGTTCAACTTTTACTAGAAAACTAGCGATTTTTCTCAGTTTATGGATATTCATCAAAATGATTCGTGGTTGTTTTCCTTAGCCTTACATATTAGATATAAGGTAACACCTTACACATTCGATATATTATCGTAATGCCTTATTTTCTAAAAATAAATAACTTAATTACGACCATCAGATTCACCCAGACGAAGTGAATTGCAAAGTTCACAAAAAAACCCATACACGATCGAAATCCAAAACAACCTCAAATTTTCTAAAAATATTTTTCATCAACCTAACAGCGGTGTACACATTGTAAAAATAAAACGTCGCCATCCACATCCACCAAAAGCACGTAATTTTAACACATTACATCCAGCTAATCAGAAATCAAAGGTCGCGCTTCCGCAAATGTAACGAGATCCGCACGGGACGCGGGAGAGCGGCCCCCGGGGGGGTGGCTGTTTTTCCGCGAATCCTGTAATTGGGTAAGGCAATCAAGGAAACAAGACGAGCGTCGCCGCAGATTACGGCCACGATTTAGCCGAGGCGCAACCCACGGAAAAAGCATCCGTATGCAGTCGCGCGCGCGCGCGCGCAGAGACACACGGGGGCCAGGGAGCCGCGCTCGCCGCCTGCCAGTTTGCTCGGGACTCTCGCGAGAGTTACCTCGGCGTGTACACTTTCGCAAAGAGCAGTAAACCAACGCCGACGTGCGCGGGCTTGCCTTTTGTTAGGAGATAAATTAGAAAAGAATCAGAGTAAGGGAAACTATGTCTAATCTCGCGGAACTAATTTTTTGATAAATTAAGTGCCGGATGGTGGATTTTTTTTATTTTTTATTTTTTTTAAGGGATGTCTTTGATAAGGTAGTTTTTTAAAAAATTTTGATCAGCGAAGTGAGCATTCTGTTAAAATTGTTAAACTAAGTAATACAAGTATTGTAGCAATATTTAAAAAAAATTGTAAGCAAATTAATTGAATTTCAAATTACGAAAATCGATAAAAATAAAAATTTATAGTTCAATTAATAAAAAATAAACTTTCATTTAATTAATATTGGTTTTTAATCACACCGTATATTACTCAAAAAAGTAATATTAAAATTTAGCTCCGTTTTGTTTTCGAGTTTCGCAAAAAAATAGAAAACTATACAATTATCTAATTTATTATAATCAATAACCTTTTAAAAAGATTACATTAATACTACGTATTCAGCAACTTCAAAAAAGAGGAGTATTTTATCTGCAATTAGCTTCTTTATTTTTCCGTCATACCTTAAATTTTGTCATAATGGATAACGCATTATCAATAATATTTTTTTTTGCAAATTTCAATAATACAAATATTAATAAATTATTTGATTAGTTAAAAATTCATGAAGAATGACTAATTATTTTTTATTTCTGCCTCATCTTTGCATATTTTGACGGACTCTCTTCAAAGCTACTTAATTATTTATAACTATCTTGTTTAATTATAAACTCCTCTGAAGTGTATAACTTTAAAAATAATTTAAATTAATTTATAATAATAAATAATAGAATAACAATATCAATTTTTATGATTATTTGTATTAAATAAAAGTAAATAGTTCATAATATTGAATTTTCTCAAGAAAGTTGAGAACAACCGGCTCTTTTGTTTGGTTAAACTTTGCAAAAAATTCGAGTGCATGCGCGGGGCAGGCCGAGTTGTTCTCCGCGCGCTGTCGCGACACATCGTTCGGGGCATTAGCTGAAACCAGATGCACACATTCGATAGGGAAGTTCGGGAAATTGCCGCTGCATATGTATACCTGCACCTCCTGACCAACGAGTAAATGGGCGGTTGTGATTGGAAAATGGCAGTGCTTTCCTTGATAACCGCCAATAATCCGTTTGAGTTTGAAACTTGGATTTGCGCGCATACCTCTTTTATACAAGTGATAACTTTTAAGAAAAGTTGTAAAAAATTTTCAAATAAAATACTGTAATTGTAACGACTCGGGGTTAAAAAGGAATACGCACTTGTTGCGTTTTAGTGTTTGCATACAAAGTATAATAATCTACTACTATAACGTATCTGATACAATGATACTATAATACTATACTATGTCATATCACTATGTATAATCACTTTACAGCTGTGTACAAGTAAAAAGTTCTCAAATCCATTTATGTTTCATTTTTGCGCAAACGTTGGTAGGAGGTAAAGTGCATCACGGAAAATTAAGTACACTGAGAAAAAAAATTATTGTTACTAAAGAAATTTTACTTGTTTCAAGCAACATTTACTTGAATTAAAGTAATATTCACTTGAATCAACTGAAATTTAATTAAATCAAGTAAAATTTATTTAGTAACAACAAGTTTTTTTCTCAGTGTAAAAGGAACATATAAATGTAACGTGCGATATACGAAAAAAGGGATATTATTATAAAAGCATTTTGAAAGTAAATAGATTAGGGCTGAGAGATAGGTAAGACGTTGACACTTAAAATCTCATTAAGTTGTAAATTTGATGGAATATCGCGAGATCGAGAGTGAATTTAAGCATGAAAGCAGATAATTATATTATGTCGCATGAAATTTCCGTGATGAAAAATACACTTTCAAAGCCTTTTTGAAAATAACAGGGAAATATAGTAACGCAAGTAAAATAACGCAGGTTTTGTTAATAAAACACTGATAATATTAATAATTTTAATAGCATGTGAAATGTTCGCTAAGCCAAATTACCACCAACAACTACCATAGTACTAAAAGTTAATTTACGTTCTACAATGACTTTGGTACTTCCGGAAGACGAAAACAATGTGACCCGGCTAAAGGCTCATTCACATCCTGTAAGTAGTTTTAACAAACTTTCAATTGAAGTGTAAAAATCAAAAGATATTAAAAAATTAAATAATTGATTGGTACTGAATATATTTCTTACAAATCAATAAACATTTATTATTATGATTAATAATTGATACTTAAAGGAAAGAGGAAATGTTTAATTCTTTGTCGTAAGACTGCGTTTGATTTGTAATCAAAAAAATTAAATATAAACAAAAATTAAATAAACATTCTGTAATCTAATTAAATAAATTTTGATTATTGAAACATTTACCAAAGTTTCTTAAAAATTCATAATCAAAGAGAATAATAAAAAACAAAACTCTATTAAAATGATGGGTTGCGATGAATGGGGTAATGAGTACACTTATAGTTATTTATTTGAGCAACGTTTCGGAGGTAACTAATAGTGAGTTCATTGCAATTTTTATGCACTGTATAATTTGCATCAATACATTAGAAAATATAAATTTTTCGATCGATTTTTGTAATGTGTCAAAATGTATTATAGTGCTTGAAAAGGGCAACGAACTTGTTTCCGAAACGATGCATAAATAATAACTTTATGACAGTATAATCGTTATTCATTGTCGCCCATCATATAAATTAAGGCAAAATGAATGATGGAATCAATATTTATACAATAATTTATTCTTTAAAATAAAAAACCTGGTAAAAAGTGACCATTTTTTAAGCATTTTTGAAACGATTCTTCGTCTATTTTTATGACTAAAAACAAGCGTAAAAAATTTCTAAAAAAACACCTTATTTTTAGTCGTATAAATAATATATAAAATTTTTTTATGAATTAATATCATGATGTAAGACTCGAATATTTGTAGGTAGTTGACTGATAGCCAGAGAGATTCAGATAATCAGCCACATCACGTTTTGTTCCTTTAAGTTCTAATTAAATTATTTCTATCTCAATAATAAATTGTTTTTATAGCCTTGAAGAAGTCACTAACATTAGAAAATTAATAGATAACTAATTCAAACCCTCAAAATCTGAACTAGTGAAATTTCTGCTATTTAATTAATTTTATGAGAAGAATCACTTCAGAGTCATCATCTTCAGAGTCAAAAATATCCCACTAATTGAATAAGATGTCATACCGCATCACATTCAAATTTAGAAGGTTGATTAGCCGATCATCCGAGGCTCTCTAGCCACCCTTTAAAATTGAATGCTTACAAAATGCTCACCTCACCTTTCACCAGGAAGACGCACCCCTACGTTAAACTTTGAATTACCACCCAACGTCGTGTTGACCTAGGCGCATGCGTTTACCAAGTCCAGCGGCCGAGTGAGAGGCATGCAGGAGGAGACGCGCTCCTTTCTCGACGTCTCCCGCGAGAATCTGAGCATCTCGAACTCGGAGCTGGAGCAGGGCTTCATGAGGGCCGGGCGCGGGCGCTGCTGCCACTGCAGCCGGCAGACGCTGATCAGCCTGGCGGCCCTGCTGCTGGCGCTGGGCTGCGCGGCCCTCGAGCTCTGGAAGCTGAAGCGGGTGCTGGGCAACGCGCGCGACATCGAGACGCTGCGACGCGACGTGGAGACACTCAAGCACCGCTTCTTGGAAAAGGACCTGCTCGAGGAGCTCAAGGCCTTTGAGGAACAGGTGGGTGGAGCGAGACTGTAGTGTAGAGAGATAAGGCGGGGATCGGAAGTTGGTGTAGTCCGATATCGGTTGAAGATGTGCACTGTTATAGATGGAAGTGAAAAGATATTTTCTTTTTTTTGACAAATTGTTCAATTTTAATTTTTTATTTGCATGGAGTTTTTAAGTGTGTATCAATTACTCCTGAATAAACGAAATTTCACTTAAGTAAGGGAACAAATGTTCTCTAGTGGAACAAATGTTTAAAATTATTTCGTCGCTCCTAACGAAAAAAAAACACATTTCAATTTACCGACGAAGAAAAGTACATTTCAAATTCCCCGCGAAGAAAAGCACATTTCGCGAGATTCTTGCAAAAAAGGATTTATTTTTAACTTCCCTCCGAAATGATAGAAATTTTTAAAAAACGGTAAAACATCCCCTTAAAATTTTGTGCTGTTATACCTATAAAAAAGCCCTTCTTTCGAGACTTTCGTGAAAAGAAAAACAACTAAATTCCCAAATGTGCTTTTCTTCGCGGCAAAATCCGAAATGTGCTTTTCTTCGTCGGGAGAAGATGAATTGTGCTTTTCTTAGTTAGGAGCGACGATATGAAGTTGGTATATTGCAGAAGATGAACAATTTACCTTAATGTCTTGTAATGGTTTCCTTTCTGTCTGGCAGTCGATCATCCGAATATTTACCTAAAAATAGAAAGAACTATTATTATTTTTATACATCATAGAGATATAATGTAAGTTTTTATGTAAATAAATTCAGTAACAAATGATATATGATGAATATTTCTCACATTTACTTTTAGTGTGTGAGTGTATTATGACTTATTCAACAAAATTATGGAGCATTCGAGTCATTTACACTTATTATATTGGCATCAGATCCCGTAGTATGCCTGTC
>UXGC01001403.1:0-24256 GCA_900480045.1 Eurytoma adleriae
AATTATCAGCTATTCTATTCGAGTTCTGGCGATTCATGAATAATAAGTATTTTTTTTTCTTTCTACTACGAGATAAAACCGTCACAATCGTTTACTCCCGATGTTCGTAACAGACTACAGAACAACACATTTTACTAAAAAATAATTTTAATTGTTATACTTTTGATTGGTTATGGAAAAACTGCGATAATTAATTTTCATTTTTCAACAGTAAAAAGTATTCGATAAGATTAAAAAATCAAATTTAATAATACTTTTATACTTGTTTTTTATTTCAGCTTATTATTTGATAAATTCTATTGTTTTTTTTAGCGATCAATGGTGTGGGCGATGCTAGAATTATTTTTATGAATGGCGACATAAGTGACTAATCACATTATTAGTAATACGTATATAATCAGATCACAATTCCTATTATGTCAAGAAAACACTTATGATCCAGAATCCGAAATTAAAGTATTTGCAAAAAATTATTTTTTTATATTTCAATTATTTACTGCAATACCTATAAAAAAAAAAAAAAAAAAAAAAAAAAAACACCAAAGTATTGTATTTGGAACTTAATATGAATGAACTGTGTTGTTTGTTACACTCGTAAAAAGGTTAAATTTAAAATTGACAAAAATAAACCCGACTAAACTATTCGCTGTTCCGGAAAAAATATTTCGTCACTGTTTCCAGAGCTTCAGCGGAATCACGAAAGAGCTTAAATGTTTTTAAAATAAATACATTATCATGTTTTATTTTCTTTGATTTTCTGGAAAAGTTCGGACTATCGATATATATAAATTAATCTTACGATTCTCGGTTTTTATTAATAAAAGATAAATCTTGATTTGTTTAATTGTAAGTTCGATAAATTAAGTAAGCAATTTTTAAAAAGTGGAGGAGCTTTTTTCAAATTACTATTTAAAATAGTTATTTTGTGATCAAATTACTACTTTGGTAGAAACTGTCCCTAGTACTGCAAAAATCAGTCATTAAATTCGCAATTTTTTTTTACATTGAGAAAAACGTTTTAGAATAATTTATAGTAAACATTGCTAATTTTATAGTAAAAATTGCTGCGTTTTATAGTAATATACTGTTTAGATCGAGTATGTCCCCTGGTTACCATAAAAAATAGCACATTTTACTAAACTTTTTTTCTCATTGTAAAGTCTGTGGATAATTGTTAGCAAACGTGATACCTGGTCCCAAGATAATGTTAAAAAATGAGTGCAATAATTATCCGAAGATAAAAATGAGTAAAAGAATAGTATTGAAATGTACTACTCCACCAAATGATGATTAGTAAAGAACATCCCACTAATTTTTAGCGCATTTCACTAATTTCCAGAGGATTTTCACTAATCCAACTTTAGAGTGAATATAGAAATTGTCGCTTTAATTCGACCAGCTCCCCATTAAAACCCTCCAACTAACTTCCAAGCCAAAGAAAAAAAAAGACATTCAATAAACCGCATTTCGAAACACCCGAAAAGCTTCGTTTAACCGGCCTCCACGAGAAAAGCTCCACGGTAAATCCGCATTTTGGAGGATCTATTTTTGAGGCCCGTCGACGGGGAGAGCGATACCCGCGTTTTCCTCGCTCCACATCGGCCGAAGCAATCGGGGCTGGCGCCGCGGTCCCTCTCTTCGCGGAATTTCGATAGCCGCTCCGGGAAGAAAAAAAAAACGAAGACAGAAAGATAGAGAGAGAAAAAGAGAGAGACACGCGCTCCGCGAGCTGCAGTTTATCGGACGCGAGGAGGGAAAACCTTCAATGTCAGGGCGGCGAGGGAGGCGAGAGGCGCGGGAGGGGATGGAGGGCATAAATGATCCGCCGCTGACCGGCTGACTTACATGTGCCTGCGAGACGCCCGAGCGCGAACAGTTCCAGCGGAGGCGCGCCACTTGCGCCCGAACGTCTTCACGAGCCGCGATCGGTCTTCGCTTGGAAGGTACGGACTTGCACGAGGGGGGGATTTTTCTTTTCTTCGATCGAGCGAACGACTCGCGAGTGCGCGGTACTTCCGTCTAATTGCCGCGGGAAACCGGCCATTTTCGTGTTAGTGCAATTGAGCCGATTGTTTTCACGAATTCGCACGCGCACACGCTCGACCGGGATGACATTCCATTTGTACTTGTTTAAGATTATTTAGGAGATCGGAGTTTTGTGCACGCAGTAGTTCTATCCCTCTAAATTTAATTGTGTGAGTAGAGCGCAACTAATTTGAATGAGTGTATGAACACTTCAAAATAAGTGAATGTTCACTTATTTTGCAGTGCACTTACATGGACACTTATTTGAATTAGTCGCGTACTATTCGCTGGATTACATTTATAGAGTATTAGTATTCCCTTTTTTACTTACTGGTATCACAGTTCATTAATTTTATTAACTTTCTAAAGTGGCGTTTTAACGTTTAATTTATTAAAATTTTATTAAAATAATTTATATTTTCTTTAATTTATTAAAAGATTTGTACGTAATCATCTTAGCACTTAAATGATATTAAATAAAATTAAATAAACCGAAATAAGTGTATATATAGTAGTGTAAATCATTTTATTTATCAGTGAAAAATTTTCATGTTACTTATTACGAAGGGAACTTGTGTTTTTGATCGCTAAATAAAGTAACGATACGACTAAATTAATCTCTTTACAAAAAAACTTGGTGATAAACTTACTGTGATTGCGGAAACTTTAACTTGCGAAACCTTTTATCACAATTTTTACGCGTGTCAGAACTAAACTAATTTACTTGTTTATATCACAAAATGTTAGTTTCTTTTTTTTATTAAAAATCGACTCGACAAAAAGCATTTCTACGAATATCCGTTTGTTATGGTTTTAATGTATAAATTATCTTTAATTATCGACTTATGACATAATTGATGATGCAGTCAAAGGTCACTGCCTGAAAATTAATCTGATCTGAAATTACATAATATAAACATTTCTTAGATATTAGCAAACTATTTAATTCATATTAGTAGTTGCTTGCATGTTTTAATAATTTATCAATGTTTCTAAGGGGGGGAATATATTTTTAGTTCACGCACAGTAAAAAGTCGGGTGTCGAATCAACACTTCGTGCCGAAAAAATAATCAATAGACACTCAAAAAATGTATACATATGTTTGTATGTACACTGTTGAGTTTAATTTGAATGTAAATAATTGAGTGTAAATTGAATGCAAACCGAGCGTAAATTTGTTGAGTGTGAAATCCCCATTTCCCGATTTAACACTCAATTTTTTACTGTGTGCTTGCTATTTAAATAATAACGAGTGAAATTCACTTCGAAAGAGTAAATATTCTCTTATTCTACTTTATAATGCATTCAATTTTTTGATAAGTGGACGGCTTTTAACGTGAAAAGAGGGAATATTCAGCGGGTAAATCTATGTGAATTTTTCGATGGACGCGTCAACTAATTTAACCAGTCTTAAAATTTTTGTTTTCATTTCAGAGACTGACCAGAATAAAAAAAAATAAGGAAATCCAGCTAACTACGAAGATGCTTGCCCTGGTGCTAGTAGGGGCACTGATAGCGCACTCGGCCGTGGGGGCGCCGAGCCGTGGCTGCACCGAGTTCTGCGACGAGCCGGTGACGAGCGGCGCCACCACGGGCCGCGCCGGCAACGCCTACAGCAGCTACTCGAGGTACGGCTCGCACAGCAGCTGGAGCAGCGGCAGCCTCGGCAGCCGCAGCGGCCTGGCCGGCAGCGGCGGCCGCCTCGAGAGCCTGGACGAGAACGGCATCGCCGGCGGGGCCGTCGGCGGACTTGACCGTCCCGGCACCTGGGAGGACAAGAAGCACTACGTGACGGACGACGGCCGCGGCGAGATGAGCTACCGGGCCGGCCAGACAGTCACGAACAACGGCTTCTCCAAGTTCGCCCAGCACAGCTACCGCTACGGCAGCCACGACAACCACCAGCCCCGGCCGGACTCGCAGATACTGACCACCGCGGAGTTCGAGAGCGAGTTCCAGAGCATGCGCCAGCGCATCAGCAACTTCATGAGCAACTTCCGCCTGGACGCCGGCTCCGTGGTCAACGCCAACTTCCTGCAAGACTTCACGGCCAAGGCGAACCTGATGACCAGCCAGATGAACAGCGTGTGCAACCAGGTGGATGTTGGCAGTCAGATGTACCAGCAGATGCAGCAGCTGATGGAGGAGTTCCGGCGCAACGTCGAGCAGAGGCAGCGCGAGATCGAGTCGGTCGTGTACCAGTCCACGTCCAGCAGCAGCGCGAACGCGAACGTCAACGCGGAGTGGGGCGCCTATCCGTCCGCTCAACCGTCACCGCAAGTGCAGTACCCTACGAGGCCCACGGTGAACATGGAGGTTGTGGTGACGCAACAGATCGAGCAGGAACTGAACGTCGTGCACAACATGGTGGCTAAATTCGCCACCTCGTTCAACCAGCCAGAGAACACCCCGCAGTACCTGAGCAATTTGGACGCTGAGATCAACGCGATCAATCAGAAGATTGCAGAGTTGAATTCGCAAACTTTGCAGCACGAAACTCTGCGCGCGAGATACGAGCAATTGAAAACGTACTTTGAGTCTTGCGTCACGTCCATCCGGGCTCGCATCGAAGAGATTGACCGAAGGAACCGCGAGCTCGAGGAGAGACGTTTGCAGAGGGAACGCGAGCTCAGACTCGAGGCGGAGAGAAAGGCGGAGGAACGGAGGTTGGAGCAAATTAGGATACAAGAGGAGAACGAGAGGATCCAAAGAGAACAACAGCAGCTGATACAGCAGCAACAATGGGAACGGGAACAGCAGCAGCTGCAATTGCAACAGCAGCAGCAACTGCAACTGCAACAGCAGCAACTGCAACAGCAACAGCAGCAATCGCAACAGCAGCAGCATTATCAGCCGACGCTGATCCCTCACACTTCTGGAAGTTCGGTCCAAGTTTCGGGAAGCATCGAACACACCTACACCGGCTCGTACGGAGCTCAGATACACGGCACCACTGGAGGCAGCACCGGCGCCAGCGGCAGTTTCGTCCAGGGTAGCCAGGCATACCCGAGACCTCAACCGTCGTCTGTTCCAGAAGTGGACATCATCGCGGCGACCAACCGCCTCCAGCAGGACCTGAACAGGCTCCAGAGCGAGGTGAACCGATTCAACTCGTTCAGCATGCGCCTGACCTCTTCGAACAGCGCCTCGATCGTGTCCGAGGCCGAGTCGACCGCCGCCAACCTGCAGAACCGCATCAACAACCTCTGCGAGACCAGCAACAGGTACCAGAACAACGAGATCTACAACCACGCCGAGGAGCTGAGGCAGCGTCTGCTGGGATACCTCCAGAGCTTCAAGAGCCAGGCCGCCAGCTACACCTCCCAGTACAACTCGCAGTACTCCCAGAGTGGACAGTTCGCCACCGGCAGTGGTTACCAGTCGTCGGCGAGATACGGCTCCGTCCAGGCGCCCAAGGTTTCCAACGTGGAGTTCGAGCACTCGCAGTCCACCGAGGTGGAGGTCACCGGGAGACACCTGCCCGCCGACGGAAGATACAACTCGAACGCGAGAAGCGGCAGATATGCAAGAAGCGTTGGAGGTAAATAGAGGACGGCGGTAACGCACAGTAACGCCTGCGCAAAGAGAATTTTGTTGTTGTCATTCTCATTACATTAAGTAGATTTTATCGAACGATATTACACGTCACTGCTGTAATAACATGCCTAAGAATACTCACGTTTTTTCACAATAAATTTGCGCGAGGCGTTTCCTTTAGCGAAGCGGACTTTTAGGGCGGAATTTAGCTATCTCGTTATTCATCAGAAGCTGGTTAGGATATGTTACTTGTAAATGTTTCTGAACCCGTACAGTATAAGCTAACTCTGTAATAGATTTCCGAAGTATTCTTACGTATTTTTTTTTGTTTTAATTGCTAATTGTATTTACACTTTGTGTAGACATCTAGTAGGCCCATCACGAAACTGTAATGATCAATCGTTCAATTCGGAAACATCGTAACGAAACAATTAATATTTATGAACCAATTACTATTATGACACAATTACTTTAGATTACTCGTATTTGTATTTTTTTCATAAGCTATTAATAAAAAACATTATTTTATCATTTAACGAATCGTTTGCACTTATTTCATGTACCATCACCACTTGTAATACATGGACTTTTTTTTATTACGTTTCAGGTAATTTAACACGAAATTCTTTTTTAATTTTATTTTTGTACTTTCAGTTTGTTTATATATGTTTATTTATTTTATGATTCAACATAAAATTTTTTTTTCATAAAAACTCATAAATAACACGTGGCAGATTTAATCAAGTCATGCATCACTAAGTAAGGCAAGTTTTTTTTACACTTTTTTATTTTTAACTATAAATACTGAATCTTCAAAAATATATATTTCTTTTCGAGTATTGCTCTCAATAAATGAAATATATATTTTATCATACCAATCATTAAAACATTTTTGTTTTTAAGTACAAAAAACATATGTAACTTCCAGTAATTATAAATCGTATTTTCTGTGTACTGGAGAATAATAATAAAATATATATGATCATACCAATCATTAAAATATTAAAAACAATTATTGTTATTTAACGAGTTTGACAACCTTATCGATAAAAAAATAATCGAGACATTCATTTGTTTCAGAAGATTACGGTCCTTTCTTTGATTCGAGTCAAGAATCAGAAGAGTATGGACAGCAGCAGCAGCCTATTTTGGATCGCGATTATACATATGGTAGAGTTGACGAAATAGATTCATACGATAAGCCGTATGGTTACGACTTAAGAAATCCAAACATACCGGATAATTTTGAGGATTATTCTCAACGTACAGGACCAGTTGAGTTGCCGAGTGAGCATCAACCGGTTCGAGCTTTTAGACAGGGAACAACACGCCAGCAGAGTCGAAGTTTACATCAGACTCACCAAGTTGAAGACTTGACTTACCAGCCTGGAGCTGTTGACGACTACTACTCAAGGCAATATTCGCAAGATCCATCAGCTGATTCGCAGTGGGAGCGTGAAAGTGATTCAACCCAACAACACGTCAGTTATGGGGAAGCTGAAGATTTAGAAAATCTGGACACACTACGAAATCAAAATACACATGGTTCAGTTTCCGATGCCAGAAATCGGGAAATTAATCAGTACAGGGGAGAAAATCAAAGACAGCAAATTAATCGATTGAATCAACGACGTAAAGATGGGTACGAAAATCTTAATGGAAAAGCGCAAATTACAGGATCGTATAGTAAATATGAGGCCTCTCAACGTACCGAGGAAATGACACTTGAAAAAAGTGGGTTTAACTATTATTCCGATGATCGAACTGAAAATCCTGCAGTGACATCTCAGCAGGTGCAACCGATAACTTACGACAATTCCAGATTGGAGCAGCAAACGGAAGAACCACAACGGGTTAGGCCTATTGCCGTCCACGAGAAGTTTGAGTATGCCCAGAAAACTGAGAATCTTACTTTGGAACAAAGCGGCTTTTACGGTTTCAGAGGAACCAGTGAAAATCCTAAGACAGAGGAGAATCCACAAGTCACGACTGTCGCGTCTCCCGGAGAGGCAGGATCTGCTCTAGAAGTCGAGGATCTCAATTTGGAAAATAGTGGTCTCGATGGTTACTCCAGTCAAACTAGGAATAAAAAATTAAACGATAAGCCACAATGGATTCAGCCTCAACTCAATTTGGAAAATAGTGGTCTCGATGGTTACTCCGGTCAAACTAGGAATAAAAAATTAAATGATAAGCCACAACGGATTCAGCCTTCGATAGCTTCAAATTTGGAGATTAATCAGCAGAACGAGAAGCACGATTTACAGCAAAGTGGATTTGGAAATTTGTACGCTCCAAATGGTAAATTCGAAAATGTTGATAAAGCTTACTTAAATCAGCAGACAACTGGACAAATTAATTTTGGTGCTGAGAGTCAAATTGGAAGGCACGATTTACAGCAAAGTGGATTTGGAAATTTGTTCGCTCCAAATGGTAAATTCGAAAATGTTGATAAAGCTTACTTAAATCAGCAGATAGCTGGACAAATTAATTTTGGTGCTGAGAGTCAAATTGGAAGGCAGTTTTCTTCTCCAGAAATCAACAGTCAGCAAAATTTAAAACCAGATATTCAAAATCTGGAATTGGGACATAAGAGGGAACATCCTGTTGGGCAGTATATTGAAAATTTATCTCAGCAGCAAGAACAGTCATCTTTGACAGTTGGATCGTCAAATTTGAATGTCCCTTATAGTGAACCAAAGGTTGATGAACAAGTTGCTGAACTTTCAACGACTACAAGATACATGCATCATTTACTTCCAACTGTACGACCAACTGTCAGACCTGCTCCTAAACCAATTCCAAGGTACACAAGACCTTGGCAAGTGAGCCAAATTAATAATGTGCCAAAAAAAATAGAAACTGAAGAAAAACAGTTTGAAAGAGACAATACAAAAATTGAAGAATCCATTAATTTACAAAACCTTGATAAACATTCCGAGTCTCTTAGAGGTGATTTGCCAGGAGTTTCAGAAACATCCACAGTACCAGCACTGGTCACAACTGAAAAATTGGATAATAATCAACAAGCAAATTCAGAGTATGACTCTAGACAACAGTTTGAGCAAGTTAATCTAAATGCAAACAGTCAACTGGATGATTTACAAAAATCAAGAAATGATTGGGTGCAAAATAATAATAGAGACAGTCAATTTGGTCAAACAAATTATTTTAATCAACAAAGCATTCAACATAATTATGAGCATTCAGAACAATCAATTCACTACAGTCAACAAAACAATGGACAGGCTTTAAATCCATCAAATTATCAACCTTTACATAAGCAAAATAACAATGGTCAACAAGAATTATTACCAGATGAGTTAGAAAACGATCAATTAGGGACAAGTATACAAGAAGATTTCAGGCAACAAGTTCAAACGCCTTTACAACAACAGCCTAGTCAATTTGGACAAGATATTACACAAAGAGAGGAAGAAGAGTTAGCTGAGCGGGTAATTCCGCTAGAAGAGACAAAAACAAGCAACGATTTATCAGAGCCAGAGACAACTACTGCACCGCCTTCATTTTGGAAAAGAGTAGGTCATAAGTTATCAAACTCTTTTGACAAGGCTAAAGAGAAGGCAAGGAATATCTTTGGTTGAGATTAGAGCTCTCAACTCTTGCCGTCACAACAAGAACTGATGCCATGCTTGTAATCTATCAGCTTGTTAGTTTGACTACGTAATTCTTCATTAATTTCAAAATGTGTAATAAATCAATGTCATCTATATTTATCATTACTTCCATTGTGTGATAACCTAATTTAATTCTTTTAAGTCATTAAGTTCTCAATACTTTTGCTTTTAAGTATTATAATTAAAATTTGTATAGATGAACCACATAATTTTTTTTTCATGATTAATGTAAAATAAAGAAAACGTAATGAATAAGAGTAGCGTAAAACAAATATATACCTCTGGTAAACTTTTGAAGAATCTGACGAAACTCTGCTGCGTTTGTGTATCTAAGAAAGAAAATAAATGTGAATTAAATTATAAAAATTGAACGCACTTTACTTAATAAGGTTATAAAGATGCATACCCATATCAAACTGTTTATTCGATTGGACAGCCATTTTGACGAGCAAAATATTAATTAACGATCACTTAACAAATAAACTTTCTCGATGGAAAACTGTGGTGTGGTTTCTAAAACGAGCAATCCAACTTTTTCACACAAAGGAATCCAAACGTATTTTTCTCCTCGACTCCCGGCGGCGCCGATTCCTAGTTTTTCCCGCGTGCACAACTAAACGCAGGTAAGGTTGGTTAGTTTTCGGCGCATGCGCATGAAATTAATTCACCATTGTTGTTGTTGACGGTCGCCTCGTGTGCGGACGTTTGCTCCGGTTTCTGTAAAATAAAAAGTTTGTTATAAGTATTTCGTTTGTACACTTTAAAAAAATGTCTAAGAAAAAAAAGGTTAAAAGTGAATCGAAATTTAATTCAAAGGGAAAGCAAGAAAAATTGAAAGGAGCCGACAGCATTGGAAAGAAGAAAGCAAAACCCTCTGCTGGAGTGTCGAAGATTAAAAATAAACAGAATATTAGAGAAAGTGTTTTATCGAAGTCTAAAAGCAAACAGAATGTTAAAGATAATGTCAAGTCTAAGTTTAAAAATAAACTTAGTATTAAAGAAAAAATTGTGGCAAAACCGTTGAATCCGGAGAAAGCAAAAAATAAGGAAATTAAATATGTAAATAAAAACAAAACTTTGAAAAGATTGAATGTATATAAATTGAGTGCAATGCTTAATGCAAAGGAAGGTATATCAAAATCAAATAGAAAATTTGAAAATTCACTCTCTTTACGAGAGAGAATGTTAGCTCAGTTGAAAGCTTCTCGATTTAGGTTTTTAAATGAACAGTTATATAGCAGCGACAGCTCTCAAAGTAAAAAGTATTTCCAAGATGATCCGCATGCTTTTCACGCTTACCATGAAGGATATAAGAAACAAGTAGAACGATGGCCCGTAAATCCACTAGATGTGATAATTGAATCAATTAAAAAAATGTAAGTTAGCAAGATATTTACTTGTATGGTAGTAAATAATTATAAAATTTTAATAATTGATTGAAATTGATTTTTAAATGTGAATTACTTTTTATTCCTGTAGGCCAAAAGATCATGTAATAGCTGATTTTGGCTGTGGCGAAGCAAAGCTTGCAGATTCTGTTAGTCAAACAGTTCACTCTTTTGATCTGGTAGCAGTTAATGAAAAAGTCCAAGCATGTGATATGGCTAACACACCTCTTCTAACTGGAAGAGTAAATGTTGTAGTATTTTGTCTGTCTCTTATGGGATCAAACTTAAGAGATTACTTGTTAGAAGCTAATAGAGTACTTGATAAAAAGTAAATTTAATTCAATATTTTGTTGTTTTTTGTGAATATAATTACTTTATTAAGATGATTTATACTTTTTCAGTGGTATTCTTAAAATAGCTGAGGTGGAAAGCAGATTTGACAAGGTCGATGATTTTATTAAATTAATGGCCAAGTATGGATTCACTAATACGTGGAAAGATTTGTCAAATAATTTATTCTATTTCATGGATTTTAAGAAAACAAAAGATGTATTAAAGAAAGATGCAAAGAAACTTCCTGCATTAACGTTAAAACCCTGTTTGTACAAAAAGAGATAAAATTTATTGTATTTTTATGTAAATAAATTTACATTTACGTAAAAAACGTTTAATACTTTTCATAAATTATTATACAATAACACTATACAATTAGGACTTTAGTAATATTTAGGAAATAGGAAATTGTATCATCCTATGTAATTTCAATCAACCTAGACTATTGGAGAGTTTGAAATTACTGAATGAAGATTTTATATTTGTGCTCGCTTGAACGATACATAGAATGTCTTGACATGCATCGGTCTGAAAAGCACAGTAAACTAAAAATGAATTCCATAAAGTAAAGAATTATAATCACATGACAGATTTCATTAATAATAAATACTTCATTTATTGGAAAATAAATAAATATTTTTCGTTCTAACATAATTAAAAACAAAACTAAAATAACTAATAGTTATAAAAAATTACTTTTTCTGAAATTATTAATAAGTATAAAATTTACAAATTCACCAGTATCACAGAGTAGAATGCACAACTGTTATTGTCAAAATAAACAGTCTTTTAAATGTCTAAACCATCCAAAACTTCTTCTACTTCATCTCGCAAATTTTCTACTTTTTCTAATAACAGTAGCTAAAAGAAAAATTATATTTGAATATTATAAATTTTTTGAGAATATAATTTGAATTTAAACATACTTTAGCTGCAGATATGATTTGTGAAACAACTCTCTTGGGTAAATGCTCAATCTTTTCTAACATTTCTTCAGATTTTGCTTTAGCAATAGATTGCAGAGTTTTGTATCCTGCTTTATATAGCTGTCTGGCTCGTCCCTTTTAACATTAAATACAATTAGAAAAAATGTTTTAATATTTTGTCTCAAGAAGTATAAATTAAAAAAAGAGGCATTACTATTTTAACATAAGGCAGGTCCATTAAAGGTTCTAATTCAGAAGCGCAACAGTATGTTAGTTTCTGGCCAAACGTTGTAAATAAATCTTTAAATGCCCAGAATTCATCTAATTCTTGACAAAATCGAACAACGCAGGAGGAGAAGGAGGAAGCAGCACTCAGTAAATTTTGAATGGTACCCCTGTTGACTTGATATTTTTCAGCCACAGTAAAAATTGATGCCTGATTCCATAATTCGTGTAATATCAATGTTACGTAGAATCTTTGTACAACTTTTGTATCCACATACTAAAAAGTGATTTGGTTAATAATAAAGGTATAAAATAAAATTTGTAAAATTTACCTTTGACATAAGTCCCACTCGTAACCTGTTAACAACTGCTTCATTAATTCCAAGTAGCCTTGCTACTTGCATTTGGTGCGGATCTAATGAAGTCATCTAAAAAGAGGTAATTTTTTAGTTTTTGAAAACCCATAAAAATGTTATTTAATTTATTCAAATACAATTGCCTAAAAATGTAGTACTTACAACATCATAATATACAGTGCCTACAGGCTTTACTTGACCAGCAATATCGTAGGGCGTTATGAGATACAAAAGATGAAGGTAGTCAACAAGCACTAAATTTGCTCGAGCCTTTCTTAAATCTTCATACAAAATATAAGCTGTGTATAAATCGATAGACGCTGCAATAATTTATTTTAAAGATTAGTAAAAGAAAAATGTTGCTTTTTAAAAATTAATTTTAACTAATTATATAGTCACCTTTCATTGCAGCTCGCCCAAGAGGGCAGAGTTCCAACTCTGTGCTGTTTACTAAAGTAATAATCTTTTTCTTTCTCTTATCGTCTTTTGATGGTAACTCATCATTATCCGAGTCAGTCAATTGTGTTGGAAAAATAACACTAACTTCAAGTTTTGAGTAGCTGTCAGGTTTTTGTTTTTGTTTAACTCTGAGAATGCCACTCTTTAAGAGAGCAGTTAATGCTTTATCTGTTTCTTCCTTGACATTAACATCAAATCGTTCTTCTTGAATTTTGAAGAGTGTCTTACACATAATTTTGTGTATGTCAGATCGAGTTTTCGCAATAGATAAAAGCACAGAACTTATAATTAAATTATTAATTCCTCGATCTTTTTCTTCATGAAGTGTACTCACAGAGTCATCCATTTTTGACTTTAACAATTCAGCTACCTGTATATATTAATCACATTTAAGCAAAAACAGTTTCATTGTTAAATTCTTATACAACTTATCTTGAATCACCTTCGGAGTATCTCTTTTTGTACAAATCAGTATACTCTCTCCAATCTCACCCAGACCAGCTCTACCTGCTCTACCAATCATTTGTTTGTATCGGCTCATATTTAGAAATTGAATTCCTACATAAGGAGATCTTAAAATTACCTGAGGATAGTTATTATAATTACCATTAATAATTAAATTAAATAATTTATATTAGTAAAATATTTAAATTTCGATAAATGAAATAGAATTATACATACCCTTCTAGCTGGAAGATTTACACCGGCAGCTAAAGTTGAAGTACAACATATTACACACAGAATTCCAGTTCTAAAAGCTTCCTCCAAAAGTTTCCTTTCTTCTGCAGTTAATCCTGAATGATGATAAGCTACACCAAATTTTATCGTCTTTTTTAAAATAGGACAAAGTCTGCCACTTTCAGTTTCAAGTGCATTAAGCAGAGTTAGTTTTTCCTCAGCTTTATAAATTTCCAAGGACCTTGACATAAATTAAATTTTTTTCTTAAATATTATTTTTTTATTATTGCGAATGTGAGAAATACTAAATTAACTTAAAAAAACTTACTTAAATAATACACTTGTTAAGAGAGATGCTACGTTTTCACAATTCTTTTTAGTTGAACAAAATATAAGACATGAATCTTTTGGTGCAACATCCATGACTAGACCACCTAAAAAATCTGGATCTATTTGAAGAGCTTTTTCGCTGTACTGAAATGAACAATAAACAATAAATAATAAACAATAAATTTTTTCTTACACTATAATTTATCAAATAAAATTCCTTACTTTGTAATTAATTATTTTTTTATCGGTAAAAATATTCTCTTCTTTACTATCAATGAGCCAAATTTCATTTTCACATTTGACATACTCTTTTATTTCTATTGGACGAAAGTTTTGCACATACAATTCAGCATCCATGAAAGCTGATATTTCCTTTAAATTACCTATTGTTGCACTCATCCCCACGATTTGGATATCACCTACACAATATTTTGTTTTATACAAACAAAAACGCACAAAATTGTATATTAAACAACAAATTTTCAAAATCAACTTACTGCCAACATACATTGCTTTTGTTAGCAAGCACTCTAATGTAGCACCTCTACCTCCATTTTCTCCCAACAAATGCAATTCGTCAATAACAATAATTCCTATCTTTTGAATAATATAAATAATTATTAATCTTTTATAACTCAATTTAAAAAGAAAAATTTTAAATGAATCAATACCTCACTAAGCCGATCTAATTCTATTAAGCAATTAATTATACTTTGTGCCTTCTCAATAGTACAAATGTATATACTATTTTTCTTCCTTCGTTTTCTTGGAGGATAGTGGCCCTTTTCTGCTGCATATTCTTCTAATAAAAAATTTAACTCTAAGGCAAAAGGTGTCATAGACTGAATCTAAAAATATACAGTAAAATAATAATTAAAAATTAGTTAACCATTCAAAAATTAATCAAGTACTTTACCTTTTCCTGAACTATTGCTACAAATGGTAGAACAAATATTGCATTTTTTTTATTGCAGATTACTTCTCTTAACATTAAAATTTCTGCTACTAAAGTTTTTCCACCACTTGTGGGTAGAGCATATATAAGATTCTTTCTTTCATTTACAGCCTTCATACTTAAACATTCATCTTGCCAATCTGTAAAAAACGTTTAAAAAAGTTATAGGTTTGATAATAATTTAAATACAGAAATAAAAAAATATTTTAATTATATCTTACCATACAGTTTGTCAATTCCTTTATATTTTTTTATGAGTTCCTTTACTTTATTAGGGAGACCATAAAATGGATATTTATAATCTGAAATTCGACTAGATTCGTTATCTGTTTTTCTTCTCTTATGTGAAGTAGATCCACCAGAGTCTAATGCCAACAATTTTGTTTTCAACAAATTCACAGAATTATTCATCTCTTCACTGATACTGACATTGTGTTTTTTGAAATCGTTCACCGATAAATCCGACTCCCATTCAATCTCGTTGTAGTCTGTGTCACTATCTTTCGCATGATCAGTAAAAAATCTCGATTTATCCAAATCATCAAATAAATCTTTTTCCACTTCATCTTCCTCAACTTCATCTTCATTGATTTCACTTTCAGTGTTCCTTTCGATTTTTCCTCCAGTGTCAGCGTATATTTCTAAATTGTTCAGAATAGTATCATCCATACATAGTAAAGATTTTATTTCATTTTCTTCGTTTGAGTGATTTCTCGACAAGGCTTGCCCTTCTGATTCCGGAGTCAGAGGTAAATCAGGCACATTCCAAGTGTCCTTCCACGATAATAGATCGTCGTTGAGCGTAGCCATCGTGATGTTTTATTTCGATGTTTTTTAGCAAAAATGCAATCAACTTTCATTTATGATTATTATTCAATATTTTTTCTACCGTGCCTCCGACCTTCGTTCATTTCGTGTTTACACTTGCTTGCTCCGTTCAACTTTTGAATGGTCGTCCGTTATGTGATACCAGGTATTACAATGTTAGGTTAGTTTCCGATGACGTCATGAGATTTTGCCGCCTTTACTACTTATTTATATGTATGTTTGAATGTATTAGATGAGTTAAGGTAATTTTTTTTATCAAGAAAAAGGCAAGCAATAGTTTTAGTAAAAATATTATTCATTTATTAAATTTTTAAAATAAATAACTTTTATGTTATGTTCAGAAATTTTTGTGAGATATAATTAACATAAAATGACTCAAATTTTTTTATGTAATAATTATTTACATATTTACAGTGATAAAAAGTCTTTCAAGATAAAAGTAGTCTTTTTAAAATGCTACCTCTATAAAAATATTTACAATTATAATTTTTAAAATAATCTGCATTAGCAGCTACGGCAGTAATCCTATATTTTGTAGGCAAACTTGGGCAGCCTCTGCTTTGGCAAGTTTCTTATTTGGGCTTGCTACAGCTGGCTTGTATTCAACACCGTTTACTTTTACCTGCAAGATAAAAAAAGATTGTAACGCAAATTAACAAGAGATAATGATTATTGATAAATAATCAAAGTATTTTTACTTTGAAAATAAAATTCTTTTTATGATCAGGTCCACATTCGTAACATAATTCATAAACAGGTGCTCCATATTTGCGTTTGGAACAATACTCCCCTAACAGGGAAACTGGATGTTTACCTGAAAAAATATAGTTTGCATAAGCTACTACTTGCTATATTCTATTATGTTTGAAATATTTCTTGACTATTTAAACTTACCTTCCAAAGATTTTACGGTAGGAACTGCTGCAACCTTTGGAACTTTTCCGAGTTTTGCTGCCCCAATGTCTTGGTCAGAAACTAAACCCTTTTTGTCCAATTTTATTTCCAACTGTAAGGGCTCTAGGGCACCTTCTTTGTTTTTCCCTAAACCCTCCCCTGGTTTCCACCCCATTTTTTGCAGCAATGCCATTCCCATACCCCCTGAGACTGGCTGAGCCGTTAAGAGCTGATCCTAAGTTATTAATTTTGTTTTACAAACAAAAAGAAAAGCATAAAATTAGATTTTGATTTATAAACATTTTAACATTTCAATAATAATTGGTTTGAAACAATTTTGTTATCTGTCAATGTAATTGATATGACACAATTTATTTAAGTTTGAATTAATATTTAATTGGAAGTAAGTTGATCAGTCTCTCAAATTTTATTTTATGAATCATTATAAAAAATAGATACATAATAAAAAAATTAATTTTTACTCTTTGTTATTAGATGTCCAAAACAAGACAATGAAAATTTTTCAGTTATAAGGACTTATGTTTAGGAATGAGTAATTAGTTCTTTTTACAATTGGAAAAATACATAATTTGAAAAAATAGAGATAACTATATATGTATGATAAATACTATCACCTGTTTTTTTATTAGAACACTTACCAATTAAGAGGTAAGAAATCAGAAACTTCAGGCCGCTGTTGATGTTTCCCTTCCAATACAGTTAAGTGCCTGTAACAAACCCTCAGGTGGATGCAGATTCCTACCAAATTTCTGTACCAATAGATTTATGAAATATGGATACCAGTAAATATTATTTCTAAAATAAATTGTCATAAAAAATGCGGTAGTTTCATAAATTAGATGATAGTGTTATATTTAAATTGGTACTAAATTTAGTAGTAATCCCACGAAATAGTCATTGCCTTTGAACAATGAATTTCGTGTCCGTGCAGGCACAGAGTCCATCTCTACGCAAGAAATGGTCTGTGCCTGCATCACAGTCTTTGTAATACCAAAATCACAGCCATACTGAGTTTTGATATTCAACAAGACTGTACCTGAAAACTTGTTACAGACAAAGTAGTTTGATTTTTAATCATTGTGTCAAATGCGACGCAAATTTAATTTGATAAAATACGTTCTTTTGTGAAGTTTACTGCAAGTATATAAACTTTCAACCACTTCAATTGGTTAAAAATTTATAAGCTTCCAATTTGAAAGTATAAAAAGAGATTTTTCTTAAATTGTTTTACCTTTCGAACCCAAGCTTGAGGTCCTGAATTAAGTTCAGCTGCGGTGAGCACATTTGCTCCAGTGCTACCAGTAAACTGACCTGTTGGAATTTGCTTGCTTTCTACCCACGTTTTCATCTGAAAAATATTTTAATTTTATTTACTTACTTCATTCTTTTTTCTTAAAATTAAAATGTAAAAGTAACTTACACCAGATTGAGCTTTATACATCTCATTTAAAGCTTGCATATCGTGAGGATTTTCTGACAATTTCCTCATTGCAGCTAATCTTTGTGAGACTATTGTACTGATATCGACAGGCTGAAATAAAAAATTAAACGTGCATTAAATAAAAAATTATACTTAATATAAAAAAGAATATGAGTCGAATTAAAAGCATTTACTGACTTCTTCAGGTGGTTGATAAATAGGCTGCTCTTGCATCGGTTGTATCATTGGTACTGGTATTTGTTCTGGTATTGGCATCTGCCCTGGCATTGGTATTTGATCTGTCACAGGCATTTGGGGTATTGGTATTGTTGCAGGATCAACAGCAGACATAGTTGAATTGGGGATTGGCTGAATTGGCATGGTCATATTTGTCATAGATTGAAGTGGTGGTATCACAAGTGGCTGTGGCGTGGTTTGAAGAAGCTCTTTAGCAGGAACAAATAACTTTTTAGGCTCTGGTTTTGGATTTTTACTTGGCTTTGGAGTAGTTACAGGAATCCATTCATTTTCTAAAATACAAATGAGAATTATTTAAATTTTTTATTTTTTTTTAATCTCAATATTTGTAATGGTTTACTAATAAAGTAAGTAAAAAGTTACCATTCTTTCTGTGATGTTGACCACTAGATACTGGGAATTGAAGTCGCAATTGACTAGTGGCTTCTGTTGTTTTTTCTAACAATGTTTTAGTTGGCAATTGTTTGGCATCCTAGAAATTATAAATTATTATATATATTATCAAATAATATATATGTTTAAGTACTGAAGATAAAAGCTACTGACTCGAATATTCATAATAATAGAATTAGGTCTCTCCTTTAGAAGGAATGGATGATGAAAACCTTTTTCTGAACCGCTTTCATCACCAGATGATATACTAGAAAGTTCTCCCATAGCTTCAGACTTCGATAAATTTTTACAAAAATCTAAAATCAAGAAATAATTATAAAAATTTAATTAAACTATTTTAATAACATAAATAACTCACACTAACCTGTTAGTTCTTCAATGGATTTTCCACCAGCTTGAATTGCAGCAATAGCTTTGTCCTGCTGTGCTAGAGGTAATTTTCCTTTCATTATCATGTTAATTGCATTTTTTCTTGCAATTTCCAAAAGCTTCTTTTTATCAATTTCTATGTGTTCTCTAAAAAATAAATAAAATTCTCCATGTAATGTGATAGATAATTATTAAATAAATGGTAACAATTTTAAGTTACATACTTTCTTTCCCTACTTCTACTTCGACCTCTCCATTTATTTCGACTTCTATCTTCACTACGATTTCCATACCTTTCATCATCTCTGAATGGCCTGTCTCTATTTCTGCCTCCGCGTCTATTATTCCGCCTCTCTCTGCTTCTACCTCTACCACGTCTGTCTCTATTACCTAATAAAAATGAAACTTGTTTAATTTAGAGTACATTTATTGTATAATTTTTAAGATTATTTTTCATTCAAATTGATGTAATATTATTGAAAAAATAAATTAAATTACCACTTCGGCTTCTAGATCTCCTTTCTCGAGAATGGCAACTGTGACTTCTATTATAGTCTCTGTCTTTACTTCTATTACTTCCTCTGCGATCACTTTTTGAACTAGATCTATTCCTGTCTGTATTTTTCTTTCTCTCTTTATCTTTTAACATATTTCTTAAATCATTCTTTTTAGTAACCCTTGAAGGACTTGAATACTTTTTCCTGTCTGAACGTAAGCCAGTATGCTCAAGAGGTGGAGTAGGACTAAGTGTTGGTGTTCTGTTTTCATCCTCATCATCGCTATCTGTTATTTCGCCATCTTCCAGACGCTCGGCTTTCTCTTTCTTTTTATTTTCAATTTCCTTCACAACGTTATTGAAAACTTCACTATTTTTTAAATCCTTTATCTGAATTTTACAATTGATAGGATTTTTTGTTTTCTCTATGAAATGTACAAGTCATAAAATTATTTATCAGTAATCTACTTTCTTTTATAAAAAAATAAATAAATTTTACCAACCTAATAGTTTTGGAACTTCAATGCCGTCAGCATCATCATCCAACTTTTTAGAAATAGATGGCGGTTCTGAGAACTCTTCAACCTTCTTTACTGTTTCCTTAGGTTCCTCAACATCTTTTTCTTTTTTAATTTTTACATTTTCAACATCATTCGATTTTTCTAAAATCCAAAGTAGAATATTAAAACTAGATCTCAGAAAAAATTATATATGAGTATGTATACTATACCTTTTGATTTATCACGTTTAGATTTACCCGAGCTACTCTTATCTAGCTTTCTAACTTTTGATTTAGGCTCATCTTTGTTCAATTCCTTGCTACCATCAGAATCGTGTTTACGCTTGGATTTTTTCTTTTTCTTTTTCTTTTTGGAACCTGAAACGAGAGAAACAGATCATACCTACTCCTCATCCAACCAATTTCTCCGCAAACTCATCCATCAAAGTAGCGAAACTAACTGCGTACCTTCGTGCTCAGGATCACTGGCGCTGTCTTGGCCCGAGTGCTTGGACTTCTTCTTGTGCTTGTGCTTCTTCTCCTTGTCCTTGCCCTCGCTCTTGTGCTTGTGCTTCTTCTTGGACTTTTTCTTCTTGCTCCCGGCCACGTCCTCCTTCTTCTCCTCGTCGACTACGTCCTTCTCCAGCTTGACGCTGACGGCCGGCGCCGCCGGTGTCCCGGGCTCCTCCGCTGCGTCCGTTGGCGACTTGGCCTCCTCTTCGGCTTTGCTGCTTTCGGAGCCATCCTCCCCGTCCTCGTCGTCGTCGTCGTCGGGCACGTCGAAGGTGCTGAACAGCTCCGTGAGAATCTCGTTGGACGACTTCTGCGGGAGGCCCGGCTCCGGCTTTATCTTCACCGCGTCCACGCCCACCGCCGTTATGAGGTTCGCGATGTCGAACAGGTCCCCCATGACGATCGCGCGCGTCTACGTGCAGGTTACTGCGGATGTACCTGGTGCCGAATGTTTATTGTAAACATAAACGTTGGGGACTGCAACAGCTTTTAGGAGTGGAACGCGGCAATGTACCTAACCTAACCGATACCATTTACCGACGGTGCGTAATATATACATATATATATATATAGGTAGCACACATTGCAGATATTGCAGTAATGCAGTTTGAGTAGTTCGAATAGTTCGATATGCAGATGCATTCTGGATTTTTGCATTTGAATCGGCGCATGCAAAAAGAGACCTTACATGGCATTTTTATGTATCTAAGGCTTTTTTTGCATGCGCGGATTCAATTTTAGTTTTATATCCACTATAATTATAATGTTTTTAAATTATAATTTATAACTTACTTTATTTAAAATAGTGCTTGGTTCTGACAGTATTAATTTAAAAATATTCAAAAGTTTTCAAATAATTAGTGTTTAAAAATGTTTTAAAATGTTGAAACCTATTCAAAAGTGATTAGATCTGGTCCAATTTTCGACAGGAGTTAAGAATATTTTTAAGCGAAAATAATAGTATAATATATTTAGATACAACTGTGATATAAAAGTGATTTTTACTTGCTTCGCTCGGGCGCTTATAAACTCATACGAGTCCAAGAATCACTTTTATAATCGCACGCAAGGTCGCAAGCATAAAATAAATCGGCGTTTTACGTTGTATAACTATAAAATATATCGTTCGATAAAAGTGCGATGTGATTTTCGGACTCGTGTTAATTAATCACCCTTGCCAATTCACTCGGGCGCTAATCTCACATGAGTCCAAAAATCAGTTTTATCGCACTTGTATCGTAGTATACTAAACGAAAATAGAAATTTATAAACAAAAATAAACGCGTATACAAATAAACATTTTTAAATAAATATGAAATTTTCAAAAATCTAATTTCGATTAAGTACTTATATATGCAGATGTAAATTTGTTTTTGTTTATTTATGTTTTCTATTTCTATTTTTACTTACAAGGTAGTATCAAAGAATTATATATCAGAAAAAATATAAATTAATCCATTTAGTATTAGTGAATATATATTTATTTATTTAATGAAACTTATTTATCACATGAATTTATTAAACTTGTATATAATATATTGATAAATCACTTATCAATATGTGAATTAAAGAAATAATAGATTTTTTGTACATTATTACAAATTAGTTGCACGAAAAGTAATGCTTTATAAAATGTACGCTCATTTTCAGCGGGGATATATATAATATGTGTATATATATATATCATGTATATTCATTTCATCTCATTATTGCCACAAGTAAGTATATACAATATTGTATAGACATTTTTCAAAAAGAGGATTTTGAAGTGTTGCAAAAATCCTTTGTATTAATTAGTGTCTTTCCAAAATGTTTCTTCTGAAAATAGCTAGCTTATCCAGCTTTGAATTATCATAATTTTTTAAACTTTATTTACTGCTCCACTTCCGGAACTCCCAGGTGCAGAGCAAAAACCAGTCAGCCACATGATATGATAACGACCGATGTATACAGATCAAAACAAAACACTGAAAAACAAATAATATGATTTCATTAAACAATCGTATACCCTTTCGTTGCATAGAATATAAAAAGCAGCCATGTATTTATCTTCGCTTACTTTGCGACAAGTCGTTTTCGTTCAACGTATCTAGATCTTCGAGATTCATGTTGGGTCGTTTCCAGAATGTATAATTCGTAAAGGACGCCACGAACGGAATGCCAGGAAAAAAACGGTTTAGCCTCTTCAACATTTCCATGCTGTCGCCGCTCGGGTGGTTGATGTGCTTGCACCTTGACTGGACACACTTGGCTGAAGAGATCAGCCCGGTGCAGTGTCCTTTGAGCTTAACTCTGTCCTTTAGCTGTTTCAATTTCTTGTCGATATCGTCACTCGAAGCGTAGCAAAAGATGAACGTGCTCCAGGATTCCACCTTTGGACCACTAATGTGCAATACCACCGCGATCTGCTCTTTATTCTTGCAGTTCGCGCTGCGGCATTGTTCATCCGCCAGCACTAGTTTCTTGCCGAAGAAGTTGGCTAATGTTACTTTCTTGCCGTTATCTTGAGCTCTGTAATAAACGATAGTATTGTTATGTTAGTTATTGTCAAAAAGGATTAACTATAATCTTATTTGTATGTATAGTAATATTATATCTATAAATTGTTTAGATGCACTATTACCTTTTGTTATTATTATTTTGAAAATAGTTTATATCTAGAGTAAGCTTCAAAAACAAAAAAAAATTGTTTAATTTTTATGATATATTTATAGAAATGTAAATGTGTTTATATATAAGTATAAAGATAAAGAAAAATACGTATTTTCAGCCTATTTCAAACAACAAGAGTTTAGCAAAAATGTGCCCTACGGTGAATTACTTGTACAAAGACTACAAATCTGAAAAAATTTGAATATGTTCCATCGAACACTACAACTTTACAGAGGCTTTTTATTTTAAATTCAAAAATGCCATTTTGAGACTAGCTAGTTTTCTACTTTTTTATGTTATTAGGAATGCATAATTTTTTCTATTTTTTATTTTTTATATTTATTTAATCTGCACTCAAAATGGCATTTGAAACTTATAGTGTTCAATTAAACATATTTAAATTTTTCAAGTTTGAAGTCTTTGAACAAATAGTTCACTGTAGGGGACATAAGTCTTTAATTTCTTTCAATCTTTTTTATCTTTTTTAATCGACTTCTATAGTTTAAAAAAAAATATTTTATTCGAAATAAAATTTAAAGTTTGGTATTCAGATTCACTATTCAAATCGATTAACTTTTGATCGCTTTTAATCATTTTAATCTATACTTTTTTAGCAGAAATATTTTCGCAGTAAATACAAGGTGCCAAGTAAACTAAAGAGTTCTTTTTAAATATTAAATGAATTAACGAACGTCCGCGCATAATCGATATGAATAGTGCATCTAAATACCAAAATTTACATTTTATTTCGAATTAAATATTTTTTTTTAAACTACAGAAGTCGATTAAATTAAGATTTCTTTAAGAAATCAATGTCCTGATCGGTGTTTTTATTTTAATAACAGCTTAAAAATTATAGCCTAAACAAATTCAAATAGGGAATGTGAAACTCAGGGGTAGGAATCTGCCGTACCGGCATCGGTATTTTCTTCGTTTTCTCAAATCAAAACAAATTTTCGAAAAAAGCGCTCTTTGTTGCCCTCCACGTTGGTGCAAGGAAGGTGTGGTTTCAATTTTAAGTAATTCCGTTCAAAACTCTAGGAGAAAAATGGGATGAAAAAT
>UXGC01001404.1:0-21017 GCA_900480045.1 Eurytoma adleriae
TAATCTATAAAGAAGTATTTTACGCTCGCTTTTTAGGCCGCAAAAACGCGAAAATCGTGCATGTGTTACAAAAAATAGTTTAGTAAAAATCGTTAAAATGTTTTAGAAAATTTCTCTGAAATTTCAATTACAATTTCCTAATCGTTACTTGCAAATTCTTCCATTCTTATATCACTTAATTCTTGTGTAAAAGTAATGGAATCGGCCACTAATAAAACGTACGTTAATAAAAGTATGTTAAATTTAAAAATTACGTCTATTAAGGAAAAACTTTGACCACGAGTTAAATTAATTCTTTTCATTTTAAAATTGGACGTTTCAAAAGCTTGCTTGAAAAATTACTAGATCGAGTGGATACTCGATTAAAGAAATGGCAATTTTTTATTTCATTTCCAAGTGTAAAATAATATAAAAACCACAAGAAATAAAAAAACGAACATAAAACATTCAGACTTTGATTTGCAGTATGTCATCTCGTGGTTGTGCAGAGCTATACTAAGTTTCCACAGTTAGCATTTATTTAATGATATATTAATTACTAAAATTAATTAATTTAGTTATATATTTATTCAATATTAAAGAATAATGCCCTTAATATGTGATATATTAATAAGTAAATCATAAACTTAAATAATAATTTAAAATAATTAACAAAAATTAAAGAAATAATTAAATGTTGGACATTACGACTTGATTGACAATTTGAAATATTAACAAAAAAGAGAAATCACAAGAAAAGTATTTGTTTCTACTATCTCCAAAAACTATTTGTCCAATTCCTACCTCCCATAGAGTAAGTTAATTAAAGCCATTTAAAAAATTTGAAAAGAAACAAACTTCGCAGTTCATTACACAATTTTCTATATAAACAAGAAAGCCCGCAACTACAGGAGGGGCCGGCGAGGTCCGCATCCCGCTAAACTTGAAACTTCCCGGCGATCCTCCCCGAATCCTCCTTCCAGCCTCTCCCCCGTCCCCTCCTCGCGCACCTGTTCCTCCAACCCCGCGAAATCGGCCCTCGCTTTATCTCTTTTTGACTGTCTTCTCGCTCTCGGCGCCTCTCGTTATTCCCGCTCAATCCGACATTCATCCTACGGCTCCGATAGCGCAGGGGGGGCCGGCGCGGACGTGACCTGCTTGTGTACACGCGTAACGGCGGTTTTTCGGAGGAAAACTTCGGAGCCCGCGCGAATGGCCCTTTTCCTTTTGTTCGCCCGGGCGACGTGCGGTGAGATTTAATCCGCGCCTCGGCGGGGCCGCTTTATGAGCGGCGGGACCGCGCGAATTTTCGCGGGGCCATCGGGGCATTGCGAGCGCCCGCTATACTTTATTTTCATCGCCGTGGCCGTTTGCGCGGCGGGGGCCCGCTTTTAATGCTCATGGGCGAGATGCCCGCTAGTCACGGATGGGATAACGCCGCGTTTCCACGCTGGGATGGTCGCTGCGCTTACGTTTATTGCGCGGCCTGGATCGTACGTTGGGGGGAAAGAGGGCGAGGGTGGAGGTGAATTACAAGGTGTTTCGATCATCGTAATGGATACGTTGGACCATCGCTTATTTGAACTGCTTTCGACCAAGTCGTTAGCGAGAGATTTTGATTCATTCCGTGAAATCACAGATCATTTTTAACAGGTTGAGTGCTTAGAATTTGCCAAAAATAGCCTTCCTGTACAACATAATTATAATTTATTATACAATTTTTTTCTTTCATTTTTTAACAAATCCTTATAATAGTTCTTAAATAAAAAATTATTATTAATTACAAGTAATCTAAATGAATTATTAAATAATAATTATAAATACTACTATACAGATTATTATAGGAATAGTCAGTAATTAAAGTTTTGATTATGCTTTTTTATTGTAATTTATTAATACTTTTTCAAGTATCAGAACATGGGACGCTTTGATTCGCAGCTTAGGTACTAAGACAGTTTAAACTCATTTAAATCAAAACACGATTAGGCATCAAGCCTAATATAGTATACAATTTTAGCTAACACATTTACCGCAAGGTGGATTCTGATTCTGATATGTTTCCCCCTATCAGATATGCTTCGTTACTTTTATACGACATCGTCTCTATCCAAGAAAAGCACATTTCAAGAAAGGCCTATTTTAATTTTTGGTATTTTTACAGCAATAGAGTGCAGTAAACTCTTCTGAACCTGATAAAGAAGGTTATCGAATTTACTGCACTCTAATGCTTTAAAAATTGAAAAAACTATTATGGGCTTTTTTTGAAATCAATGTATTGATTTAAAAAAAAAGTATATATACTTCTTTACACACGGCGCGCAAAGTGCGTACTTTACGCCCTGCGGGCGGTAACTAAGGTACGCATTTTACGCCCCTTGTGCAAGAAAATAGTACATACACCACGGGGGTAAGTAAAGAACGCCTCAGATAGCATGTTTGTCACCCTGACCTTTGGCTCGTTCTTTACTTTACTCCCTAGGTGCATAATCTACTATTTCTTCATTAGAGGCGGCGACACAGAGCGGAAGGGTTAGGTATTGCAGAAAGCCACGACTTCACATTTACACGTTTATTAATACTTATAAGACAAAGACGTTATCATTGAAAAATGAAGTTGAATTCTTCCACGTATCGTACTGTATGCTATCACAAGCTGTGCTGAAGCAAAACTAACGGCGGTGGGAAAAAATGTATCGGACTATGTAAAATGCAGATTTTCGAAATATCCCCGCGAAGAACGACGAGGTATCCCAGGAATTTTCGCGACCCCCCGAACGAGCGCCCAAGTGGTACTCGAGTCGTGGATTAACATTTTAATAAAAAGCAAGACCTATACGCTCCTCCCCGGCGAAACATTCCGCAAAGTTCATTGAAATCCGAAACCTCAGCTCGCGCAATATACGATAATGACCCCAATCTCCACTCGTCTCGTAAAAGCTTTGATTAAAAAAAAAAGTAGGAGGGACGCTCCCGGAAGGCGATCGCTGCCCCTTTCGCGCGCAAGGGGGAAGGGAGAGGCTAGAGTCGCCGGGGCGAAACTACACGCGGGGAGCGATGACATCGGCAATTTCGCCGTTTAGCCGTCCCTCTCGCTCTAATTTTTTTGCCCGGCCTCGATTCCGCGTGAGAAATGACTATTCCGAGATTAGTTGGGGAATCGGCGAGATGAGACGAGAGGAGGGCACCCCCCGGTGAGAAAGTAGGTGTTCGTGCCGCCTTGAAAAATGAGGAGGCTCGCAAGCTCGAGCAGTCCCCTTTATTAAGCGATCCTATACGCGGACGTCTTAAGGAGTCGTCACTTCCCCGACCCTCGTATACCTTCTTTTCCTTCCTTTCTTCCCGCGGCCCGGACTCTTATCGCCGCTGCGTTATACCTCCTCTCCGCTGCCTTTCCGCTTTTGTGATATCCCTTGCCGTTGCGGCTCTTTGTCTTTTCTTCGGCTGCTCGGAGGTGATGGAGGGGGTGGGGGCGGAGGAGGAGATTATCTCGAGATTACGCGCTGAGGAAATTCATCTTTTTTTTCTAGCGCGAGGAAGATTAATTGAATTTATCGCGGAGTTCGAACTGATGTATACGTAACTAAAACTTCCTAGGGCGATTGATAAGTTCTTTCGCTCGGGGATTGTTTGAGATGGTCAATCGTCTCGTTGGCTTTTTGTAAATTCATTTTAGTAACAGTGAATTCATTTGACAAAAAAAGGAAATTAAAAAGGGCAACTAGCAAAAACTTCTTGTCTAATGTAACATCATAATTTAAGTAACATTAATCTAAAAAATTTTGCTGCATGTTGTTAGATATTTTTTCGACTTTACTCTTTTAATGTAAATTTATTTAAAGAGAAAGAGATAAAGAAATTAGTAGCCTAAAAAACATGAAAATGATGATTCAGTTAAAATGATGAAATTCCACTACAAATATTCGAAAATTATTTAGATGTCCTTTAAAAAAATGTAGAATTCTAAAAGATGCTGTACGTCATTATTGATGGGCAACAATAGTGATCAATGGATTCTGACAATCATAAAAAACGTAACTTTTTAATTTTGTTATAGAATCTCTTAAAATGTCAGTATTTATAGAAATAATATTTTATACTCCTTAGAGAATGTTTTAAAAAAGAAATTCTTTTTTATTGACTCAATAAAACGCTGTAGTCCAAAATACTGGAATTGGCGGTATCTGGACTACTTCCGCTATAAAATTATTATTAAATTAGATTATTTTATTATTAAATTAAATAAAGGAAATCTAAAATTAAGGTGGAGGAAGTTACGTACCAATCTATTGCCAGCGATTTTCATATAGTGAATTCGAATTTGTTTCACATTTCAGTTTCATGTTGTATCTTGTCCTTTAATTTCGCAGAAAAAGTATTCTAATACCGAAAAAAAGCAATAGTTTAAAAAAAAGCTATCATTTCAACATTAAATTTCACATTATTAAAATAAGATCGCGAAGATGTGCTTGAAAATCCAAATAAAGCATTAATTCCCGCTCTCATAAATAATAACAGCGTCATGTAATCTACATGAAGCAGCCTCTTCGCAGTCTCTTTCCGTCGGGCGAAAGCTCGACCGCCTTGCTGAAAGACGAGCTCGCGACGCACCGAAGAAGAGCCGGGGAGAGCTCACGGAAAATCGAAAAGGGATCACGCGCTCGCGCCACCGTGAAAATTCACCCACGGCCGATCTCGGCCTTATAATTCGGAAATTTCGGCCTCCCCGGCCGCGGGCGTTTCATAAATATTTGACGAGGCGCTCCGCACGAATTCTCTCTCTTTTTTTTTCACGCCTCGCACGCGCTTCTTCCTATATATACGCGCGTGTGCGCTCGAGCGACTCGAGGGTGGCGCGACCATTTGCCCCGGCGAGCCTAATTCGGCACTTTGCGCCTGCGGCTGCGGGATTTATTAATTCATGTTGCGATCCGCACGGATTATGAATGCAGATGAGAATCCGGCACAGGCGGCTCGCCGCTTTCCTTTTTCTTCGGCGCCGGATATGCGACGCACGTGCGCTCGGGATAACGCGTAAAGTGTGATTAGATCGTTAATAAAGAGGTACAGTGCCTTGTATGCATTGGAGCAGCAAGCAATAGTAGATGTTGTTATCCATGAAAAGTGTATTGTAATTATAATTATAGTATAGAAAAATCCAAATCGGGTTTAGATATCTTATGTGTATTTATTTACCTATATATGATGCATTATAATTTTTTAGGTCAGAAAATCTTTGCAAAAACTTTTTGAATTTTGGCGCCACTCAACCTGATGTACTTGTGAATCAATAAAATCTCGTTTTTAAGTACCTCACCACGTCTTGGTATTCCTGGCATCCATTAGTGTGCCAACTATTTGGGCTACGGGCTTAATTATTTATATAAATATGTTGCATACATTGCTCTATATTATACCCTTGAAATTAAAATTTTAATTCTGAACTGATTTCTATCTACAAATCGCCGTACAGAAATGTACAGAATGTACTCAAAGGATTTCTCGGTAGATTGTTAACTAAAATCAGCCGAATTTATAAAATTCTAGTCTGATTTTACAGACGAACCCAGATTTTAACAGATAAAATATAAAATTACCATTTCCATCTGGTAGAGGTCTGAAAATATGTTATTAACAATGTAATTTTTTGAATCATTCTTCTAAACGAACATTACTAACGTAAAGGTAAAGAATCCGTTTGCATTTATAAAATTATAAAAAATTAAGTATAGAACCGAAGTTATTGCCAACTTAGTGCAAAAATGTGCTGTTTCACTCTGCGCGTTACAGTAACACCCCATTGGTCATCGCTTACATCAATAACCCCGGAAACATTTGCAGCTGCACCCATACTTTTCCCAAAATCTCACGCACCAACGGCAACCAACATCCCCCGTAAAAACATTCCCTCCCCCGAATTCACGGGCTCCGCGCGATCGCGTGCGCAAGAAAGCCCCGCGTGATAATGGCACACGCGCCGAAAGAGAGAGAGAGACGCGGTTAACGAAATTACAACGAGAGCCGCGCGAGCGATTGCAAAAAGGCGGCAGGTAGGCGCGCTGCATCCGACGGGTAATCATCGGACTTGTCGTTACCGGTGGCCGGGGATGGGGGAGGGCCACCCCCGCGGGACGACGGTTGGAGGACTTTAACATGTCGCGCGGTTCGTTCAATTGCGCGGCCGCGCTAACGCTCGGCTCTGTTTGTTATGCGTCAGCGACATCGACCCGGGCCGGCTATTTGCGCGGCCGCCGGACCCCCGGCTCGCTCTGTCTTCGTGTCCGAAAGTCCGGCGCGCCTCGTCCATTCGGCCGTAATTAATTGGCCGCTTTGCCGGAACCCCGAGGACCCGACCCGGCGCGCTCCGGGTCGTTGCGATTTTTGATTTTTCCTGGAGGGTGGAGACCGACTGGGTTTCAGTAAATAAGGAAACTTACGACTGAGGGCTGTTAGTTAAACGTAATTTTTTTATTTATTTATAATCTATTTGTTATTTTATTCATTTATTAATTTATTCGTAATAAAATACATTGCATTACAAAGTAAATTTCCTGTTTGGAGGTCTGGAAGTGTATAAAACGTGCAACTTAAATATTAAATGGTATAGTCAGTCTAACTATCCTATAATAAAGAAGAACAAGTCTATCAGCTCTGGCTAGATATTAAAACTGCTAGATGGTAGCAGTTTTAATAGATCTGTACATGTAAGTAAGTTAAGTATAGTATGTTTTAAAACTTAAAACTGACTTAAAAATAAAAAATAAATAACAGCTTTATAAAAATCACGATTTTTAACATACTATATCTCTGTCAATAAAAAATAATTCAACATCCTTGAATTATCGATAGAATATTCTTTTCAATATTCTATAAGGCGGATATAATGGAATTTTATTAACTTTTTCCATGCTGAATCTTAATTAAAATCCGGTGTGAATTTTTGCGCAAATTAAACTGTCGAGAAATTATCACTAAAAGAACGATTTTCTTGCAAATTTAACTTTGATTTAATGAAAAATTCATTTAACGTATTTATGAAACGCATAAATGGTTGCAGCGATTTAAGCAATACTGTGGGAGATGCTTCAATGTTAATAAAAATCAAATTTGTCGGAGTGAAAACAGTACGATGCTCAAAATTCCGGTTGCGAATCAGCATACCGTTTCAATCCCAATAATAGGGAGCAGCTTCTCGCGTTTGACGCCGTAGAGCTTTGTTCTCAAGCGTCACAGTCTGGCATCGGAAAATTGCCACGCGTACAAAGTTCCACCGGTTTTATTCCACTTTTTAAGCCCTCTTTCATGTTTCCCGCTTTTACTTTGTTACTTCCTCATCCACTTGACTTTAAAGTACATAACAAATTTTAAATACAACACGCGAGTTTCAAAGTCAATTGAAATTCAAGGTACCGCGGAAAATTCAAATTTTTTTTAAAAAAAGAGGAACCAGTTACCGTAATTAAGCGAAACTTTTGTCGAAGCCTCGGTGGGCCTGTAACTCGCGTTAACAAATTTACAGACATCAGCGGGGGCTCGAAGTTAGCAGCTTAGCGCGACCGAAGTCGGTTCATTTCATTACCCCCGCGAAGTGTTAAAATCGCGGCGCTCGCGTCGGCGACGCAAACACGGCGTAAAATCGCGCGGAGTGCAATAACGAAGTGCTCCTCCCGATGGGAAACTTCGGGGCGAACAAAATCCGACGGCGAGGCCTCTTCACCTCGCTCACAAAAGCCCGGGCGCGAAACTTGGGCATCGTCTCGCGGTGCAATCTCAAGGAGGCATTAACCCTGGGCGAGGGAAGACGTTAATATCGGCGGGGCCCTGTCGTGCGGTTGACGCGCTAATCCGACGTCGCGGCCTCGACGTTTCCCTCGCTGCTCGCCCATAAATCTCGCCGGGAACTCGGGGGAGCGCCCGATTAACCCGGCCAATTAGTACACCGCCGCGCGAGGGTCGCCGCGCGTTAAAGAGCCCGCGCGCGCGTTACGGTGGTCGCCTCTCCTCTCTCTCTCTCCTTTTTTCCGTCCGCCCCTCCAAGAGCTAACCGCCCCCACGGCGAGCGTACGGGTTGCGCGTTTGATTTAAGACGAGCCGGACGGTTATGTACCCGCCCGGTTGAGCGCTAATTATTTAATTGAGGGAACTGCGGCGCGAACGTGCCCCGGAGAGGGCTAAATTTATCTTCCCCGCGAGGATTTACGAGGGCGCGGGGGAAAAAATTTAGATGCATACGGTAATTTGTAACGGCCGGCTGGAAGTACTGCACTCGTGAAAGTGTATTAAGCGAGGAGCCGGGCTTTTACGAGCTGGCCACCTTTTTTTCACGTTCCGGGAAAGCACCGCATCTGGATACCGGGCGGCGCTGCCAGTTCAAAGGGATGCCGGCTTCGATTCATCCGGGCAACCCCTTTCACGGCTTTCAATCGGTGAAACACTGTGGCGACGATGAATGAATTTATTATTCCAATGTGTGCCCTGTGTGAGGAATGAATTTTAATATTCGAAAATAGAAGTTATTTTTAATCTCTTCAATTTTAAAGAAAGAACTAATTCTTTGACACTTTGGGCACAAAGGGCCGATTTGGAAGGGTTGGATCTGCCTCTGCGAGGTAAAAAATAGAATACGCAGGAGTAACACATAAACGAGAAGTGAACACCCACTAGTATCAAAAAATACTACTGTAAAATTATATGTTAGTTTTTTTTTCAAAAATTTCTTTAAGTATGCAGTTTTCTTAACCAATTAACTTCAGACCAATAAAGATTACATAGTACTCTGTTTCATTTATTATACAAAATAAAAATTTTAATTATTTTTTAATTCCTTTGTAGTATTCTTTTATGTAAAAAAAAACAAATATTCGAGTTTGTGACTTATTTTCGTTAAAAATTTACGAGAGTCTCCCCTAAACTTCAGGGAACTATCCCCTTTTCTTTGTACTACGGCCCTTGGAAACCTCAGTACACTTTAAAAAGTCGCTTACGAATAAGATCTGCCTTTTTTATATTAGCTTTATAACTAAATTTTCCTATAAAATCTCGCATCACACTCATATGGACATTTATCTCAAAAATTCCTTGCGTAAATTTTCTAAACCTGTACCCTTTAACCCATAAATTCCCCACCTATCGCCGTTCCACCCAAAAATAATGAAAACACATCGTACGTACACTAAACATTGATAAATCGTTACCAATCCACGCGCGCAAAGAACCAGTCCCTTTTATAAAAACACAATATTTCATACTCGAATCCGGGAGCAATCGCGCTTTTCCGCCGGTTACGCAGCTCCGCCGGTCCTTAATCTCGCGGGCATTCAACGGACGGGAGCCGAAACCGGCGGCATCTAAATAATTCCCGGCTGCCGAAAAAAAAAATCTTGATCCACCGAGGCGCACCTCTCTACCTGGGTGCGTACACCAGAGCAGAGGACCCGCACTGGATTGCCCGGGCGGAGACGCGCGCGCGCGTAACTTTCCCCTCCCGAGTGGCAAATAGCCGGCGTAAAACAGACGGGACGGCCGGGCGATCCCCAGCGGGCTCGTACTCCCGCGCAAAAACATTAATCACGAGCCACTTGTTATCCCGGATAGACGTTAAGCCGTTATTACACTTCCGCTCGCGCGCGGCCGCCTCGATTTGTTTGTTGCGCCGATTGCGCGCCGCGATGAAAGTCGGATTTCTTCCTGACGCTCGTTTTTTCAGATTTGAGGGATGGGGCCGTTACGCGCGAAATTTGGATACCACCGGCGTAGCTGCGCGCGTTTTTTTTTTTTGTTTTTAAATTTTGAGCGGGGCGTATACGATTGCCGGGGAGCTTTCGTTTCTGGATTTACATTTTCGCGTGATTTCGCGGGCGGCTGAAATATGGCGAGATGTTACTTTTTAACGAGGGTTTGAAAAATGAGTTAAACGTGTTAAAAGTTTAGGGGAAATTATATGAGGGATGTTGAAACTGAGCTTGCAATTAAAATGCGATTTATAAACCATACATCAGTCTTTAATGATTTCTAAAAATTCAATTTTTTCCAGCGAATGTCAACTTTATTTTTTCACTTTGTTTAATTATCAAAGGAATTAGGAAAAAAAATTGAAATAAGAAATAAGCATTAGCAAGTGTATAGATAGAATTGTGTTTATAGATGCAAAAATTGAATTTATGATTAAAACATTTTTCGTTCTGAATTCGATTTTGATAACTGCATTAAGATAAATAAATTTTTTCTGAAAAATTCCGGTGATATTTTTATTAGTTTCATTATATTCCAACTCATCCAGTGCAAAGAATTAAAATTGACAAGAGAACTGAAGCGAGTTTATTTTTGATCTAATAAAATAATGAAAAACGAAATATAAGAGAAGCAATTTTATAGATATAATTAGATTTGACAGATGCAGAAACTGAGCTTCCTATCATAAGGTATCATTTCAATCATAAAAAATCAGTCGACAGAAGCTTCGTTCTAAAAATTCCACGGTAACGAATAATTCAATTATTGCATTTTCCAGTCTTATTAAGAAAGAAAATAAACTTCGCCCCGCGTCTGCCGATAAGAATATCTGTTTACTGCGCATTTAACCAAATAAATTATGACATTTCAATCCACGTGAGTCGCAAAAAGTCGATCTCCCCAGTCCCAACCCTCGGTCCCTCTTCCTCCTTCCTCCGTTTATCTGCAAGTCTAATATCGACCTTTTATTTGTCCCCGCCAGCTAGAGAATCTAATTAACCGGGATTATAAATTTAGCAGCTCCCCGAAGAAATCCAATTTGTTCTAATTGACTCGCGCCGAGGAAAATCTCAATTTTCGCTAATGAGGTAAAAAGCTATCGATTCCGTGAAGGAGCGACCGTTTGTCAAAGTCCCGCGTCGGTCTTTAACGCGCTTTTTTTTTTAGCGGCGCGCGCCCGGACCGGAGGTTTATCCCGGGAAACGAGAGTCGCTCGATAGGCAAATGTAGCGTGAAATTCGCGCCGAGGCACGTAGCGGACGCTACGGTCCGGGCGGAGAATCGCGCGCGACGCTCGTTGACTGCTCAAATGACTCAAAACCATTTTTATTGTCGGTCGATAAGTGCGTCGCTTGCGATTTAAGGCGGAGCTTTTCCTTGCTATTTTCAACTGGTATTTCCAATTCCGACTTTCGAAGATTTTATGTAGACATACGCGCTGGGATTGATCTATTGCTTTATTTTTTAAAGCGTCGCTATGCATTTTGGGATTGTTCTTGAGTCTTTTATATATGTATAAAAATTATGTTGTTTAATCCAAAAAATTGCACAAAATTTAAAATGAAATTAATTTTTTAATTTATATCATGCTTTTATTTTTGCGCTGAACATTTATTAATGATTTTTACAAATAACATTGATAATTATAGTAAAAATATTAAATAAATTGAATTTAAATGAAATATAAAATACAAAAACTGAATGGAACATTGAAAGTGAATTCTAACATCTTCGAGATAAGTAATCTTATTCTAGAATTTTATTATTATCGAATTTTATTCTTACTAAAGAATCTACTATTTTTTTCTATTTTAGATCGATTCCGAAGGAAGCAGGTCGGAAGTCTCAAGATTTATATTTTACTATAGATGTGGTAAAGTTTAATATAGCTAAAGTAAAATTTAGTATCCAGTAATTCGTCATCTGCTTTAGTAACACGACTACAGTAATTTTTAACATACAACATTCTTTTCTTATTCCCTTTTCTCTTAAAATAAAATTAATAAATCCGTAAAAAAAAGTATGAATTCAAGATTTCAACATAAATCATATTAGCATACAGTCACTCAACTGAAAAATCCGTCGAGTCCTCAAAATTCCAAATCCAGATTTCAGGATGTATCTCGCGATCCTCAGCGGGACAATAATGCGCGTTTCATTACGCGGCGTGCAGACCCGCGTCTTGCCGAGGTCGCCAACTATCCCGAGGGACGCGCGCGGGAGATGGCAATCTGTACAGCGCGGTAACGAGATTCATTTCTCCTTCGATTCGGCAAACTTTTCCTCCGCGCGCCGCCCGCGACTCCTTTAACGGTCCCTCCTTTTTCTCGCAGACTCGTCGTTTGGGACTCTCGCGACGAATGTTCCCCGGGATTAGTCGCCCTCCCACCTTCCGACCTTGTGATTGAAATTTCGAACGACGCTCGAATTTTAATCCGCACCCCCGTGCTCTTCCGGATAAAGAGATAGCGCTATGACGAAAAGTACCGGATTAATGTAGCGTGTCATTAGGCGATTATGCAGATCTTATGAAAATCCTTGTTAAACGAAAAATACCGTGAGAAAGATTTCAACAAGTTTCTTTTGCAATTGTTTCTCCACGAAAAGTAAAATGTTTGTCGTAAAGTGTAAGTTATCGGTTACCGGAACTTTGCATTATAAGTAACTTGAATGTTGAGTACAAATGCTATTATATACACGTGTACGCAAAAGATAAAATTTATTTCTTTTTTTAAACAAAAATGTTGTAAAATTGTTTTTGTTTTACCTGTTCTCTGTCTGAAGTTGAAGATAAGAAAATTATTAAAAGCTTTTGTAAAATAGATGTGAATGTGAATTTTTTATGAAATAATTTATTAAAAAAACATCCATTAACTTTTCCAATTTCAATAATTTATTTCAAGTTATTAAAATAGCATTTATTGAATTTTATATATTTATATATTACCTATACGTTATCAGTTTTAAATAAAAGTACATTAACATTAAAATACATCAGATTTCACAAATACGTTATTATTTGGGAAGTCAAATCTTTTTTTAAAATCTAAATATTGGAAATATTTAAATAAATGGAATATATTGAACTGTATAATACAAAATGAGCATCGAAAAGTACTTATAAATGAATTTAAAAACATTAATGCACTTTATCACTTACTCATATTAAATTGTTCATAACTTTTGGAGAATTAGAGACCCGTACAGCCACTCAAATTATTGGTCCTTTTTCTCTTTACTTTTTTATGGTCTCTGAAGGTCTTACGCTCGCGGGACTGAAGTTATTATTAAATAGTGAAGTACGAAGTTTTAGATAAAAATGATTTAGTTCTAATAATTTTAGTTTATGAAAGCTGTGCAGCTTAAAATTTCATCAAAATCCGTAATCCAGAGATTTAATATACTTCTATAGTTAGAAATACAATACTATTCAATAAACAAAGTTTATAAAACTAAATTTAAATATTTTTTAAATGAATTTAAATGAATTTAAATTTTTGAATTTAAAAAACTGATATAGTTACTAATTCTTCACAAAATTGCTTTATTTCAATAAGCGTACTCTAAATTATTAAAGTTTTAATCTCCATTGTGCATCGTCGAATCCACGACTATGAAAGCGAAAGCCCACCGGGGTCAGTCGCGAGGGAGGGATGTGCGCTTTCATCTCGCCGGCAAGAAAATCGCGGCAAAACCGCTAAGTACCCCGGGAGCGATCAATCGCTCGCGTCCACAACAATGGGTCGCTGCATAGCTCGCGCACTCCCGGGTTTTCTCGCGGCGCCCCGACCATAATGTACCGCGCTAATAACCTCAAAGCGCCGGAAATCGACGTCCGCCCTAATAGAAAGATAAAGCCGGTGCTTCTTTTTTCCCGGTGCCCCGAGGCGCTTTAATTGGCCAGAGTCGCGCGCTCGCCGCCTTCCGATCGGAGGCGCCGCGAGCGCCCCGCCGAAAGTGCCCCTATAAATTCTCGCTAATCTGATTTCGGAAGCGGAATCAGGACCCCCGTCTCGGCCGGCGAATCGAACTGCCGCTCGATTTTGCGAGGACGCAGTCGCGGGGAGAATAATAGATTCCGCCCCACCCCGCTCGACTTTCCGCCCGATTTTTTTCCCGGCGCCCTTTGCCTATTTTAACACTGACTGCGCGTATTTCACGGGGGTTTTTTTCGGCCGCGGTTTATCGGGGCATCGATTTGTTCCGGCCGACGTGAATCCGCGTAACTTTTAATTCATCGACTTTGGCCGAAGTTAAATGTTAGTCGGGTGAAAAAATACTTTGGCTACTTCGAGGAGCGTACTTTACGCGGGTTTGCTGGGCTGTTTATCGGGGGGCGGCGCTTTCGAGGCGAGTGTTCGATTTTTCAAAATCTTATCAGCTCGTTTGATTGATCGCACTCGCCGAAGTTTGGTAAACTGCCGTGGAATTCCCGAACTCTCGAAGAATCGAATTCGGCTTAGCAAATTTTCAGGGTTTAAGGATAAACTTGTACAGTCAGTGGCGAAAAGTTGATTTTTATGTAAAGATTGCTATTATCGTTTTAATGAATTTTTTTGCATATCTGTGGTACAATTTAAACCTTTTGCGAAAAATTAAATGCTAAGAGAAGGGAGACATATACTTACTACTACCTTGCAAGTCAGACACTATAGTCACTTTTTTGACACACTGAGTTTGTTATATCAGTCGATAGTTTTGCAAATGACAACTGAAGAATACATAGATTTTTTATAAAATTTTTTTAGAGCTACACCTTTTTATTGTCTGCAAGAAAAGCCGCAAGTCTTTTTTAGGAGAATTATATTTTAGCGTATTTTCACCGTCTGAAGATCAACAGACTTCAATGAGTTTTTCTAATAAGTTTAAGAGGCGCTACGTAATAAAAGACATCAACGTTGAAATTTATGAAAATATTTGGAATCAAGGTATTTGTTTAGAAATTATTAGATGTCTAACATTGTTGAAAATCATGAAAATTACTAAAAACACGGGGAATCACCGGATATCACTAGAAATCACTAGATTATGTCACTAGAAAATAATAAGAATTCAGGGGAATTACCAAAATAATTAGAAAGAACCTAAAATCTGGTAATCTTTAAAGATAAGAAAATCAGGATATACCATAAAAAAACTAGTTTTTATCATAAGGAAATTATTGGAAATCGTATAAGGACTTTAGTAATCTTTTCACTTTCTGAATTGCACAGCCCCTCAGTCTTTTTCACTTGTACGGTAGAATGGAAATAGCGGTATTTATAAAAAAGTGAACTTTTGATTCTGACGGTATGCATAGTCCGAGCAATCTTCACCTTCCCTTTAATCTCGACAATTTCAAACCCCGACCGTGAAATCTGACGTACCTCCCACTAAATAGTCAATCGCGCGCGGCGGTATATTCCGCGATTGCGGAGGAGGCACAGGAGCAGTAATCCGTGAAATATCAGTTTAAGTCCCTTTTAAAACTTGGTCCGCCGCCGCGGACGAAAGTTTCGCACGTGCTCGAATTTCCGCGCGCGCGTTTCGGGGGGACATCGCCTGCGGCTCCACCCCCGGAGCTTCCGGGCCGGGCCGCCCCATCGGCGGACGGTTATTTCCTATCGGTCAGGGCCATTTCGGCTCGGCTTCGCCTTAATCGACTCGCGTCCATCTGTTTGCGCGGCGTCGCGTCGCTCTTCGATTTTCAAAGGCTCGCCGCGCCTCCTAACGCGGTTACCGCCCGCTGGAATGCCCCGTGCCTTGGGCGGAAAGCTCAAGTTTGATTTAGAAGGGCAGCTGAAATTTGTCCAGTTTATTTGCGTTGGGACTGGTAGATGTCTATTTATTTATTATTCAATGGATTGAAGCCTTCGGTACAAGTCAATAACATAAAAATAGCCCTATCAGCACAAACGTCAAAAAAAGACCATGTACGTCGAAAAAATGTACCGCGGATATTTTGGACGTTTTAAGTACGTTCTTAGTACATTTTTTCCACGTACATGGTCTCTTTTTTGACGTTTGTGTTGATAGGGAGTCAATAACTAAATTCATTGTTAAGTTAATTTTTAATATCTGATAGTGAAAGATTTTATTGATCACTCAAATTAAGATCTAGATTTTTTCAAATCAGCTTTCAAAAATTTTAATGTTTTTATTCAGCTTACGAAGATGTATGAAATTATAACATGGCAATATTGTATAGACTGCATGCAGATTGTCAAAAGGCTACTACATTATTTTTGATACGATAGAACTATGATTTCTAAGTGGTTCTGAAGATCGAGTCATTTTTCTTTAGTATCGATTTTTATGAATATTGGAAAGTAGATTTGTTCTCTAAATTTATTACACTGAAGACTGTTCACGTGGCAATGTAACCTTTATGTTAGCCAATAAAAACCTACTTAAACTAACTAACTAACACTGAAGACTCTTACTACTTTGTGATTTTAATTCACTTAAAACAAACCATACACTAATGCAGTTATGCAATTATATAAACTTTCAAGTGAAGCTAATGAAACGAACTAATGAAGTTACTCGATTTGATAAATTTTTGAATGAATATAACAAATGAATATTTTTAATTAAATTGTAACAAATAAACTTGTATCGGAAATTAATATAAATTAAAGAATCTATAGATACAAATCCATTGATGAAGACAGATTGATTTTCAAGCCAGCACACAAACTCAATTATCAGAAAATCGAACGTTCCGAAATCAATACCACATCCACAAATCTTCCGGGCAGGTGGCGCGTAACAGAAATTACGCACAAACCTAACGTCACATCGCAAAATTAACCGAGCCGCGCGCTACTCGAAAGCCGGCAAAAAAAGAGGGGGAGTGAACGACTGCACGAAGTCCGAGGAAACTTTTCTTATCAGCTCCTCGTCAACGTTCGTCGGAGAAAAAGCCCCGGACGCGACGGGGGGTATAAGAAAGGAAAACAGAGAGAGAGAAAAAAGTCGGAAAATTTTGTCGCGCGGGGGGGTCCTCTCACCTCCCTCCGCCGGGCCGGACGATTTATCGCGAGCGCGGAGTAAAATCAATACACCGCGCGGGGGCGGCGCTGATGCAATTAAGAGGCTCGCCGTCTGAAAAATGTGTTTCCGAAGAATGGCACGGCTAAAGTACACTCGAAAAGCCGTGAGGCCACCCCTCGCACTTCTTCTTTTTTTTTTTATCGTCCCGTCGTATATACGCGCGCACACAGCCTCTCGGCGCGTCCAGGCGCGCTAATGAAAAATGTCCCTTATCGCCCCCCTCCCCCCGCCCCCTCTCCACGCGCTTATGGCCCCGGCGAATAAGACGGGATTTTCGTGGGAGGATATAAGTGCCTGGAGGCGAGGTGTGTACGGGGACGGCGAAGTCCGGGGAAAGTTAGTGAGGCGGGAGGCGAGCTCCCGCGAACTTAACAAGGAGTGTTTAGCGGCTTTTTCCAGCGCCGAGGTTTACCCTCTTAAGACCGGGATTCGCGCATTCATCTAAGGAGGTGTATTAAGCCTGAATTATCGGACGGCCCTGGACTTAGCAAAGCCGCTGCTAAATTACCGCCTGTCGTTATGAATCTAATGAATGTAATGAAGAGTGATAATGGAGTGCATTTGTTTAGGGAGTTAATGTTTATTGTTTACGCTCTGATCTTCTGAAATTGTTTGTTTTGATAAGAAACTTTCTTGGAAGATACAATCATTTAGCTTCCTGTCGAAAAATAGTTTTTATTGCGAATTTTGAATTCTCTGATTTTTTGGAAAATGTATTTGTTTAGGAAATTATCCTTTACATTTATATCCAACAGTTTATCCTAGTTTTCTAAAATTATACTTCTATGTAAATTTTGTTACTTACTTTCTTGTTTTGGAGAATACATTCATTTAAAAAATAAAAATTTACGATTTTGTGGAACAGCAACAACAAGCTAATAATTAAAATTAATTTTTAAACAATTTATCATGATAAAGAAAGGAAAAGATAGCATTCTGTTTTAAAACTAAAGAAGTAATGTCTTTTGTAATCGATTTACGGATATTAATGTGCGTGTAAAGGTCTATTGCTCCAGGCGATTATGACGGCTCGTTGAACTCTGCGCCAAGTATTCTTTTATCGATGAACAAATCAATTTCTGGTCGATTTAACGAAATATACTACTTTTACATCGAGGATACCTCTATCGCAACCAGCTTTTAAAACCACCTATATCGAAAAAATGCATTAACGTTTTTTTTAATAAATACTGTTGTTGATATACCCAAACATTTGTAGAATGAAAATCTAATAAAGTAGATACAGCAAAAATTATTTTATATTCTACACATAGAAAATTGAGAATTCAATTCAATTGATTCAAGAAAGCAACATAAAACATTCAAATATAAAAGTAACATTTTATGCCTATGTAAACTAATGTACTATTTAAAACACAATAAGGACGTATTACTGAAAAATTAATCCGATGTAACTTTAACTACTAAGTTACATCGGAATAATTTTTTTAGTGGTTCGTTACTATTTCACAAAATTTAACATTTTTTAATTTCGCAGTTGAAAAAGGCATGGTATGCAGTTTGGAGCCACCGGACACGAGTATTTCAGCCAGTTCGAGGACTTTTCAGGCAGAAATCTGTGGCAAGTCAGGCTGCCTGAGTTGACTCGTGACTATAGATCAGGAATAGCTGTTGCTTCGTCGGCACGAAGAGAAATAGTCTGAGAGTTGCCTGCGTCGCTTCACCAAAATGCTTCAAAACAATGTGAGATTACGGCTTTAGTTTCTTTATCTAAAATGGTACGTGTATAAACTTTTAAAAAAGTAAACATTTGGTAAAATACATTATATAATTACTCGATTCAATACGTATCCATTACAAATTTGAGAATGCATTATTTATAATAAATCCATTAACAATAATTCTCCTTACATGTTTGTATATTTTCGTTTTTTGTGTCCGAATAAATAGACCAGCGGTAAAAAATTGCGAACTAAAAACTACGAAACTAATATTTGCTTACAAAACTACAACAGTAGAAAAAAATTTTTTCTCAACGAACTTTTTCAATAAACAGTACACCGTGTTTCTTTATCGCGCAGCATTCGGGAACTCGAGAAGCATCCTCGTTAGACAAAGCGGCTCGAGGGGCTCACGTCTGAAAATTTACATAGAATTCGCTCTCTGATACCGCTTTTATTAAGCCGAGGGGGTGGGCGGCGCAGGCGGCGGAATAAGTCGGGGGATGTGGGTCATCTCTCCGCGCGTCTGGAATCCGGCAGAAGCGACCGCGCATTAGATGCATGCGCGGAATAGAGAATCAGGGGAAGAGGGGGGCCGCCCGGAAAAGTCCCGCAATAACCGAGGAAAATAATAGCGCGGGGAGGGGGGGAAGGAGGAAACCCGTGGACCCTCGTGCACTCGTGCGCGCCGAAGTGCGCCTCGTTTCCGAATGATAAATTCCCCTTCCGCGTGAGAAAAAAAAAATGTTTGCCGGGCGCGACACCCCGACAAAAGCCAGATTTCCCGCGTCAAGACGCTCGGCGCGGCTTCGAAGGCGAATTTATTGCGATTACCGGGGTACAGGCATCTGCCCCGCGCGAGCTGCGGTTTTTGTCAGCGCCGGGTCATTTACGAAATTACAAGTGCGATTTATTTGCTCCCGGGCAATTGTAAAACTTCACGGTGTCTTGTTTCTTTTGATGATGTTTTCCTTTGTTGCTCTCGAGTGGCGACGGTTATTTATGCTTTGGTTTACTTTTCTTTGTGCTCTTTCGATCCCTTTGTGTTTTCGTTTAATTGTTGCGGGAAAATAAAAAGTGCGGCTCTTGCAAAATAAAGATACGCGGAGGCAGCGAGAGTTATTTTAATTAAAATTTTATTCGTTTTTAGAATTTTGTGTATTTCACAGTTTCTCTTAATGCATTTATTTCATTTCATTTATTTTGTTATTATTATTGCTTCTATGCAAAAAACTTTAACAAAAAACTTCAACAAAATAAACTGTGTCGACAGATTAAAGCTTTTTACATTAAAATCTTTTGATTCGTAAGAAAAGAACTGTTATTTTGTGAAATTAGATTTTTTGAACAAATATAGGTATTGGAACAAAATTAGTTTTTATTATTGAAAATTTATTGAAATCTTTCTAATGCATACACTGAGAGAAAAGCTTATTGTTACTAAACAAGTCTTACTTAAATCAAATAACATTTACTTGGATTAAAGTGATATAACTTGAAATAAGTAAAATTTATTTAAATCAAGTAAAATTTATTTAGTAACAATAAGCTTTTCTCTCAGTGTAGAGGTTTAAATTTGAGACAGTGTTTATTTGAGTCTATAGTTTTGTAAGAATCTTAAAAATATGACGTGGAACATTTTTAACGCTAAAATAGGACAAAACATACACTTGTTACTTTGAATTTTTTATATTATTTTGAAATCGTGATTAGTAATTCCAGATAATAAATTAATTAATTAAAATTTTATCCTATTTTTTATTAATCCTACGTGAAATAGTAAAACAATACATCATTCTCACTCGAGTAAAAAAGATTCAACCTCAAAAAAACAAGAAAAAGAAACGAAGAAATCTTATCAAATCGAAAATTCGCCCACTTAATGAAAAATTAAAGGAAACGCCCGCACTCCGATCCTACGAATAACATTTATTCTGAATGTTTAACGAATCGCGCGCAATAATGCAAGCTCGCCGTGTGTAAAGGAGACAGCATCGCGCTCCACCCGGGATTTTCGATGCCACCCCCGCACCGGGCAAATATCGTCCTCGCGTAGACGCGCGGAGCCGCGAGCGAGTCTATTTGGCCACGGCGCAATTAATAATGTACGGCAAATAGCCTCCGCGGGGGCTTTATGGGTATCGAAAGCCCGCAGCCCGGGGACCACCCCCCTCGGGGGAAAAAGGGCATCTTGCGGAGCCGCGGGGGACGTCGTGATATCGACCCGCGCATCGCCTCGCCTCTTTTTCGGCTCTTTGTTTTTGCCCCGAAATTGGCAATCTCAATTACGGCTCGCGTATATACGTATTTCAGGGTAATGTAGGGCTAATTGCGAGCGGCCCCGGCGCGCACGTGCGAGGTGCGTGGCCCCCGCTCGGATTGATCTCATTTGGCGCGGCGTTGCGTTGCCGCGGCTGCGGCTTGCCCCGCGCGCACTGACCTATTAGGATTTCTTATTGGATTAATTGCGGCCACCGGGTTTGCTCATTTTTTTTCCGCCTAATCGGGTTGCGCCTGCAGGGGCGCCGGCCGATAAACAAGGAAAAACTTTTTCGTCGAGCTCGGGTATTTAAGCTTCGTTATTGACCTGCG
>UXGC01001405.1:0-24232 GCA_900480045.1 Eurytoma adleriae
CACACACACACACACACACACACACACACACACACACACATCCACACAGACATTTTCAAAAAACATCATAATTTGATACAAAACACCATGAAACAAACTTCTAAAATGTTTTTAGAGAAATTTTTCTTTTCGGTGCTCTCCATTAACCATTAATCGGTTAATGGAAAATTTTTCTTTTCCAGTATCCATTAACAAATTAACGAAAAAATCGTCAATCTCAATTAACAATATTTTCTGTAATAAAGTAATGTTAATTTTTAATTACAATTTTGCCGAACCCTGATTGTGATAGTGTCGGGAAATTTGAACTATTAAAACATAAATCAACTGAATAAAAGATCGTTGGTATAAATAATGTTGGCCTAAATTCTAAAAATGCCAACTATTGGTGGAAGGCTTTCTCGTAGAGATATTTGAATTCAGCTACTTTAAATAATTAAGGTATCTGAGCCTTTAATGTACTTAAACATGGTATGTTATTTTTCAGTTATGAAATTTGTCAAATGTCTGCAAAATTTTGAATCGATTCACGTGCCGTTCCAAAGCAGTTATGGGGAAAAACGTACGTACGCACGAACGTAAATATGTATATCTTAAAAAAACGCGCTTACATAAAATAGATAAATTTTATCCTTCGAATATAACGTGAATAAATATAATAAGTGAAAAACAAACTTATTCGCCACAAAAAATGTCAATATTTAGAAGAAAATTGAAGAAAAAGGAAAATAATTCATTTTTCAAAAATTACATAACCAGCTCTAAAATTTGAACCAGTAGATGAAAAATTTCGAAATTTTTAAGCACCCGTTTGATAAAGGAATCAAAAGTGTATGCTAAATTTAGATTCGGTCCACCCAACCAATCTAAAGTAGCTACGGGGGAACTACATACATTCGCAGACTGTGCAAATGTTATTAAGACAAACATAAATCAAATGAATAAAAGATCGTACGATCAACCTAAAGATGATTAATTTCTAAAAATGTACCTCACTAAGGTATAAATAAGGTTGGCTTAAATTGTAAACAAGAAGAATTAAATAAGAATATTGGAAATTCTCAAGCACGTTTTAAGTAAGTAAACTCAATAGAAAATTTTGAAAAAATAAATTGTTTGATCATTACAAAGAAATAAGAATATATAGGTGATTCTCCGGGAAAGTGCAATTTTTTTGTGTAAAGTCCGTGGTAACCAATGCCTCTCCTTCGTTGGATAATGGTGATAACTCGTAATTTGAAATTCCATTTTCATTTTCAAGTAAATTAAGTTTTATTTATACAAAAAATTTCATTCTATAAGCAAAAAATAAGTCTTAATTTTACGAAATATCCATGGAGTTTACACAAAAAAATGTGCACTTTCTTGGAGAACGACCCGTGTGAAAAATTCTGAAACCGATTCATGGTATTGCTACGAAGTTTTAAATATGTACCTAAGTAAGGTATATACTATACAACATATATTATATTAAAAAAATAATTTTTGTATTCTAAATATAAGTGCACCTAATAATATAAAAATTACAAAATAAGTGAAAATAGGCCAAATTTTTTTTTTTTTTCAAAAAACTAAGATAGCTCCAAAATCGAAATTAATCGATAAAAATACTTGAAATTTTCAAGCTCAAATATCTTAAAATAATTTTTGTATGAATTTTAAAGATAAATGAAACAAGTAATATACAAATACAAAAAGAATACGAAAAATGCAAAAAACATTTTTTTTCAAAAATGACATAATTAGCTCTAAAATCCGAACCAGTGGATAGAAACCTTTCAAATTTTCAAGCACCCTTTCGATTAACGAGTCAAAAGTGTGTGCAAAATTTGCAAACGATCCACCGTGCTGTTCAAAAGTAGTTACGGAGACACCACACCCGTACGTAAGTACAGACATACGCACAGAAATTTCTAAAAAAATACTTTTTTGAACTCTCTGAACCTAAATATGACTTTCTAAGCGAAAAATAGACATACAATTCTTTTTGTCGTCACAAGGCTTTCTCTATGAGAAAGCAAAAACGCTGCCAACTGCTTTGGCGGAATGCTTTCTCATAAAGATGACTGAAAATGTTATTAAGACAAAGATAAATCAACTGAATAAAAGATCGTACGATCAATCTAAAGGTGAATAATTTCCAAAAATATACCTAACTAACCAGGAGAGTGTCTCACCTCCGGAACACCAATCTCTTTGCAACTTTACGGGGTGTTTTCTTCAACCTAAACATGAAGCCCGATACCTTTAGTTTGATCTCATAGGCCTTTATTTAGTAGATATTGCTTGATTTTTTAACATTGCTAGTATATCTGTATATACAATATTTTTAGCATTTCTTATATAAGCAATGTTAAGGTTTTCAGCTATACCTGCTGAATAAAGGACTATGAGATCAAACTAAAGGTATCTGGCTTCATGTTTAGGGTCAAAAAAACACCATGCAAAGTTTCGAAGAGATTGATGTTCCGGAGGTGAGACACTCTCCTGGTTAGTTTAATCTGTACCCGAAAGTCAAATTTCACTTTTAGAAAGAATAATTTTCATTGAATAAAGGTCACTTCAAATTCCGAAACAATAACAACCAAATAAATGTCAGAAGAATAAAGATAATTTTTTTATTTTCAGCTTCACAGTTTACATAAAGTTAGTAATAACGGAATAATTTTTTTCAAGATAAGTTACTCTGTAAGTGATTTAGAAAAAAACTAAGAATTCTTGTGGTAAAAGGCGATAAAGAATAAATTTTTAATAAATTCTACTATTTCCACTGAACAACCACGTAATTTTGAATGTTAAAGAGTTTACACTTATGCAGTTTAAGTCTAATTTTAACTTGCACGACTCAAGAGTTTACACTTACGAGGTAGTTTTTAAAAAAATTATGCCAAGAAGAACAAGTTGTTAACATACTTACGGTCAACATTCCATAAACGTGAGCAAATTTTTGCTCGCACCTTCGCGAATACATAATCGTAAGCGACATCGCATTATAAGTGCGGTCTCGGTAAACTGATGTCCGACCTTCTCATTGTGCTAATGTACTTACCTTCATACTTTCCTAAAGAGCATTTAAATGCGTAAATAATCCTTAAGCGAACGCTCGGAAACCACAGTGACGTACCTCACGTCTCTATTTACATTTTTCACGAGTTACACCGTGTGCACATTTTATTTTTTTTTTTTTGCAACTGAACACTGAACTATCATTCGAAGTGTTTTTACCAAGGCAGTTCCGGGGCACATTAGCAGTGCCATGAAGCCACCGTACACGCTACTTCAGAGTTGCGTTTTCGAGTACACTACAGCATGACTGTTGGAATTCCATCTCCTTTGCCTGGTCATGCCGCACCTTCGTAAAATTATTGTACCATTAAGAATTGCTCGGTTCGCTAAATCAGTGATAATTATTTTAAGTGAGAAAAATTAAACGGTTAAAATACTTCTATGGACAATTCAATCAAATCCTGAAGAAAAAAGACTAATCTGTTTCTATGTGAACGAGTTCGAAACTAAGCGATGCCATTTTTGTTTTTGGAATTTAAGAAAACTACGTAGTTCTTAATTAATATACGATTTTTACTTCAAAATCTCAGAATTAAAAATGATCATTGGAATCGCTAAATATGAAATTAGTGATCAAAAGATTGATAATTTTTCAAAAATCGCGTGACTGGATCCATTTGTTACTCTTACGCATACTTCAATGGTGCGAGCCTAAAAGGCTGCGTTAATTCATCCTCAGCCGCATCTCCAATCTCCCTGTTGTTTTTTTTTCTCTCTCGGCAGCGGCGGTTACAGACGAGCAAGGAAAAAATCGGGGCTTCGCCGAAGTGGATCGACCTCCCTTTGTCGCGCAAACTTCTTCGTCATCGCGACGCGAACAGGCCGATTATATGGTAATGGATGCTGGTCGACGGGGTTCGTCCGCTGCAGCAGCGGATTTCACTGGAGTGCACAGCAAATTTTAATCTCGAGATTTATTCGAAGTCGAGCCGTTTCCTTGTTGCTTTGTTCCACCGGGAGGCTTGCCTTTTAAGCAGTAGCAACCGCTGAAAATTGGAAACGTTGGCTGGAATAACGGCTTTGTTACGAAATCGCTCTGGATTCCTTGTTGAATTGGAAGCGAGAGGAATAAACATTTTTTGAAAATTAATAAGAGGCTGACATGATGGTTCTAGTAATAAAGCGACTAATTACGGTTCGTTTTTGTAATTATACGTGAAGGTTTTCTAAATTAAAAATCGAAAAGGATAACTTAATTTCTTTGTTTTCGAAGTTACTTAGAGTAAGGAATGTATTCAAGACGCCTAAAATTATTTGTCGCACACAAAATAGAACGGAATTTTTGCAAAGAACGTCATAGTTTTCTCTAACCGATTTGCAAGTTAGCATCGTCTTCAACCGATTTGCAAGTTAGCGTCGTCTTCAACCGATTTTATTGTTAACATCTTCTGTAACTAATTTCTGTTAGCTATTTTTAACTAATTTCTGAGTTAGATTTTCTAACCGATTTCCAAGTTATCATTTTCTCCAAAAAATTTTTTAGTTGGTATCTTCTCCAACCAATTTCCAAGTTTGGATATTCTTCAGCTAATATCCGAGGTAGTGTTTAACTACTACTTCGCAAACTAGCATCGTCTTCAACCGATTTTTTTGTTAACATCTTCAAGTAATTGCTGTTAGCTAGTTTTAACTAATTTCTGAGTTAGCGTTTTCTCCAAACGATTTCCAAGTTAGCATCTTGTACAACCGATGTTCTAGTTAACATCTTCTCCAACCGATCTCCTAGTTCATATCCGTTATTCGTTTACTGCCCCCAGCAGGGGGAGGGTTGAGGTCTGGTCTTTAACACCAGGACAAACACACGGAACGGAAGACAAGGACAGGACAGGGTCAATTATTTAAACAAGGGATGGGAGGAACACTCTTACCCACCCTCCTTTTCAGTGAATTGTCCAACATCGCTCACGTGTTCCACATAGATGTCCCGGGACCACCGAACGGTATCGCTGATCATGAGTCTCCTCATCATTCGAGCATAATAGCTGGAGATGCGGAGGAGACCCATGACCCGTTCGTTGCAGGAGTCCCATCCGCCTAGGGCGCCCACTATAAAAGCCTCCACTCTGACGTCGTAGCCAAGGCCCGTCAGATGATCGGTTAGCGACTGATACTTCGTTAGCTTCTGCTGACGGGCCTGCTGGAAGGCTTTCAAACGATTTTCGAATCGAATGGCTACGTCGATCAGGGTAATGCGGCGGCCGACATCGTCGCGAATGACGATGTCAGGTCTTAAGGTCGCCACAGGGCTGTGGACTCCCTCGACGGTGCGTTTCACCCGCACGATCCCGGGGCATCTAATGGCTTTGACCAGTCGGTCCTGCACGCTGTTATGGCGCCATAACCGAGCTGCGTTAAACAGTGGGATCGTTTCGAGGTCCGTCCTGCATTTGCGACACCTCTTGTCCACCTCCGTCAGCCACCTTTTGGTGGCATTCAGGAGGAGAACATCGAGGCGGGCGCGGTGGATAAATCGCCGGATAAATTTAATTCTCATCTTCTCCAACCGATCTCCTAGTTAATATCTGCTGCAACCAATCAGGATCTTCTTCAACTAATTTCTGAGATAGATTTTCTAACCGATTTCCAAGTTATCATTTTCTCCAAAAAATTGTCTTAGATGTCTGGTAGGTATCTTCTCCAACCAATTTCCGAGTTTGGATATTCTTCAGCTAATATCTCATGTATTACTCAACTCTTCAACTAATATGAAAGTTATATTTTCTCCAACAGATTTCCAAGTTAGCATTTTTTCCAATCGTTTTCCCAGTTAGAATCTTCCCCGATTTCCGAGATCACATCTTCTTGAACTAATTTCCGAATTAGTATTTTCTCCAACTGCTTTCCAAATTAGCAACTTATTCCGCTCAGCAAGCATAAATTGTTCTCCAAATTTAGTAGAGAACATCTAAAAATATTCCTTTGTAAAATGTTGTTTAGTGTATCACGGGTGGTAGTACTATGTAACTCTTCCTCCATAATTGGTCTGCACTAATAGCGCACTCACCGATTCACTACACGAAAACCTTTGCATCTCGCAATTATCACGTACAAGCGCAAAACAAGGTACAGGAATAAAATCAGCATAAATTACGACTGTCCTTTAATGAACCAACCCTTGAGACATTGCTCCGGACAATAAAAATCCCCGCATAAATCGATTCGGCGCGTCTAATAAAGTCTTCGAGTGCTAACTAGCGCAGCCCCCGAGGAGACAGCGCGGGATGCCCCTCGGACGACCTTGAACCGGGAAACCGGTTAAAAATCCCACGGAAGCCGCGTAAAAAAGGCGATCTCCCGCGAGCAACGCTAACGACGTCCAGAGCGCGACGACGCGTCCCCGTAAAAAGCCGATGAAGATCGCGAGGACGATGCTCGCGCCCATGAAGGACGCGTTCCCGCCTTTTTTTTCTCTCTCTCTCGTTCCCTTCTTCTCGCACGAAGTCGGCACACCGGGACGACTCACCGACAAAGGGAGTCGCGCGACGACGCAACGTATGGTGCTCTCGCGTGCGCGCCGCCAGCTTTCCGTAAGCCCATGCAAATGCGGGCGCGCACACCCCCGAGCCACGCGGGAGGCTCGATCTATATCACACCGCTGCAGAAGGCTGCGCACGCGGGTTCTGCGCTTCGCGCGTGTTGCCTACGAAAAAATCTTAAATATTGGGATTACGGCGAGGGAATAGCTAAGCGATTTCTGCAATGGCAGGTATTATCCTGGAGGGTGCGGTGATTTTTTGCAGTTTATGGGACTTATCATTATTTAGTCATTTTTTAAAATTATTTTCTAAGTGATATTTTGCTATTTAATCCCGTAAGAGATTTTCGTATAGGAGTGAAGTTACATCGACTATTATAAGATAATAGTAATCGATCAGTTGTACGGATTTGTGTACTATCTTAAGTTATTATTGCATTCAATTTGTTGTATAAACAGTGTCCTAATTTTTCAGGTGAGCACTTTAAGAAAAAATTAACCAAATAATAATGGTAGGAGATCGGGGATGTTTGCTAATAGGAACCTTGAAGGTCACACCGAAGGTTATTTGAAGGTCAACTAGAGTTTTTTTTTTAATTCAAATTCCAATTATTTTCTCTTCAAATTCTGAAAGAACATGAAATTTTACATTCAAATGTGTATGTAGATTAGTGTTCAAGTCAAAATGTCCAAGGTAGGCAAAATCTGCAAAAATATCAAAATTAACGTGGCCTATGTATAGCAGACTTATGTAATCTACATATGGTGTGAATAGTTGTTCGTTAATGATTGGGGCTACTGTAATATTTTGACCGCTATTATGACCCATTTGATCCACCCATTCTGAAAAAAAAATTCCCGCTTTTTCATCGGGGTTTCTATATCTTCGTAAAAGACAAACTGACCTTTAAATGACCTTAATATTAACCTTCGATATTGAGAAAAGTGATCAAACTGCAATATGTGGTTTTAGCTACGTTTAGAATTTAGCAAGCAACAATGTACATTTAAATCTCACATTTAAGATGGCGGTTGACTTTTTGCTCCTTTTTGGCTTGGTATTAGCAACAAAAAAACATTAACATGGGTTAACTTACTTTCTGCGCCTGTAAATGTCTGCAAAACTCCCCCTACTATACTATTCGCATAGAAATTGTTTTTAAATTATGTAAAGTCAGTTCCACACCAAGAATAACTTCAAATCTAACATCATGCATTACCCCCTTTTTTGCTTCAAACAGTGCACTTGGAAAATTTTGAAAATTTCTCAGCAAGTACAAATTTTTATTTTTAGTGAGCACCTCAGATTGAGGAACTTAATTATGCTTATCAGAATATTACGTACGAATCTCGCTGAAAAAAATTCTCAAGACCACCTAAAATTAAGCAAACGAACTTCCTACTCCCATAAAATTTATCACAGTAAATAAAACACCCTTCTCTCCATGCGTTTCAATCCTTATAATTTTCATTAAGTATTATCAAGAAACCTTCAGCTAATTACATTCAAGTCAAGTCCAAATAATTAATCCCTCCCCACTGTCAATTAAGTCTTCATCAATCAAAAAACCGCGCAAAAAATTGCCACACCGCGAGCTTGCGTGCTAGTACGGTAACGACCGGCTCACGAGAGGACATCAACGACGGCTCGCCTGGCGAAGGTTTCCGTGATCCGAACCACACGGGGCGGATCTCGTGTGCAGGGCAACGCCTCGGCAGCTCCAAGTGCTCGCGGACTGTATACACCAACGAGCCCGGACTCGCACACAAACACCCGATGATGACGGGAATCGCCGCAGCCGCGAGCGTTTTCCTCTCCCCCGGAGATGCATCTCCTGCGCTCGGGGTACACGGCCGATGGGGAGAAGCGATAGGCACGTCACGCGTGCCCGGAAAAGTGGCCGATCCTATCGACGCTGGACTGCTAGATTTGAATTCGGACGGGTCTCTCTCCGACCGCAGCCTGGACACGCTTCTAAGGCAGAGCAGGAGGGAAGAGTGTACATGGGTGCAGATGAAGTTCTCGATACATCACGGTGGAGAGATTATAGTTCTTAAAAGGCGATCGTATATAAAATTTTCGACGATATAATTGTTTGTAAGTGTCGTAATAAACTTGCAGCTGTAATTGTGGTGCACGGGCGTATCTTGATGATAGACCAGCGGTAAATTATGACACCGGGTGTTTTCAACTGAATCATTCGGAGCCTGTTATTCACTCGTTCCAGTGTATTGTACTATTTTGTACACAACAACAAAAGCACCACCCGGTGGATTCATTTACATATTTAATGGGATTTTATGAGTATTCCGATGGAAGGCTAACTGCATTTCATTACTGTGCGGCGTAATCGAAAAATTGGATCATGGGTGTATACGTACGTTGGGATCAGCGCGGGACTTTTTTGTCATTGACCCTGTGAAGTCGGACGCAATTATTACGTACTTAGCGAAACGCGCGTTTATTTCTTTGTGTTATGTTAATCAGGTTTGGGGATTAGTGCGCGCGTAATTTTAATTATGTAACCAGTTGAGCCTCGACTGCTAACTGTTTTAATGGTACAGCCGGTTACGTGCGACACAGGTGAACGGCGACTTAATTCTGCAAGGGAATATCTGTGAGAAAAAACATTGACCTTTCGGCTAGGTACTGCAGGACAAAGAAACTCGATTTTGTGATCGGATAAAATCTTTGAGATTTTTTAATCATTAATGAATAATTTAGTTTAGTATCTACATCCACTGCCATAAAGTCGATACAGCGTGATAATTTATTACTCATTAATCAAGGCGTTAGGTTGTTTTTCCAGAAGATTAAATCAAGCATTTCCTCGTTTTTTCTTACAATTAAATTACTTCTAATCAATTTCAGTTTTTTACGGCTTTTTTAAAACCGCACTATCAATCACACGATTTACATTAAAACCCATCCAACTGCTCATCGCGTCTTCATCTAACAGCTCGTAGTTTCCCTTTCATCCTAATTGCCCCCCAAAAAAGAAGAGAGACTCCTGTTCGTACTTACTCCCGCACAAAAACCTTCCCGACACCGGCATAATTTGAGCGACACACGCGCGAACTCCAGATTCCCTTTCGTCCTAATCACCGTAGAAAAAAAAACCCTGCTCCCCCTACGCACACATACTGGTCGAGGTGCCAAGAAGCTCAAGCGGAGTAAAAAAGTGACTCGGCTAGGCTTGCGAAACAATGGGGCATATCGCGAGCTAATGACCCGCCGGTGGTATTCGACGGAGCCGCGCAGGTGCCGGGCGCCTCGTTTCGAGACCTTGTAAAACACTCGGACGCGCTTCGCGCGGGACTTGCAGAGATCGGCATAGAGGGCCCCGGGAGCAGCGTGTGGGAACACTGGGAACGCCGACGGATAGAAAAAGATTCCCGCGTTTCTCTCTCTCTTGCTCGCTCTCTCTTTCTCTCTCTCTCTCGCTCGCTCTCTCTCTTTCACTCTATCCATCTTTTTCTCTTTCACTCTCTTTCTCAGTCTCTCACTATCGCTCTCTCGCTTGCTTGCTCTCTCACTATAGCTCTCTCGCTTGCTCTCTCACTCTGATGTTCTCGCTCTCATTCTCCCTCTCTTGTTCTCTCTCTCTTTTTCTCTCTCTCTCTCTCGTTCGCTCTCTCCTCTCGCGATCTGTCATTTTCTTTCTCACTCTCATCCTCTCTCTCATTCTCTCGGTCGTTTTCTCGTTCTCTCTCACTCATTCTATCTCTCATATTTTCTATCAGCCTCTCTCTCATACACATTCTCTCTCTTAATTGCACTCGTCTCATTCCCTCTCTTGTACACTCTCTCTCATCTGTTACTCTCTCGTTCGCTCTCTCTCACTTACCCTCTTTCACTCTCACCCTCTCTTATTCTCTCCCCTTTACTCCTTCCGCTCGCTCTACTCTTTCTGTCATTCTCTCCCTCTCACTGTTACGCTCGTTCTCTTTCATTCTTTCTTATTCTGTCTCATTCTCACCCTCTCTCAATCTTTCTCTCTATCATTCTTTTTTATTCTCTCTCATTCTCACCCTCTTTCACTCTCTCCCTCTCTCTCACTCTTTCATTCTCTTTTATTCTTTCTCTCTCATTCTCACTCTCTCTCTCACATATTCTCTCGCTCTCTGTTACTCTCACTGTCTCTCATTCCCCCTCTCATTCCCCCTCTCCTCTCTCTCTCTCTCTGTCTTTCTCTCTCTCTCTCTCTTTTATTGTTTCTCTCTCATTCTCACCCTCTCTCAATCTTTCTCTCTCTCTTTCATTCTTTTTTATTGTTTCTCTCTCATTCTCACCCTCTTTCTCTCTCTTTCTCTCTCTCTCTCTCTCTCTCTTTCTCTCTCTCTCTCTCTCTCTCTTTCATTCTCTTTTATTCTTTCTCTCATTCTTTCTCTCATTCTCTCTCTCACATATTCTCTCGCTCTCTGTTACTCTCACTGTCTCTCATTCCCCCTCTCATTCCCTCTCTCTCCTCTCTCTCTCTCTCTCTCTCTCTCTTTTATTGTTTCTCTCTCATTCTCACCCTCTCTCAATCTTTCTCTCTCTTTCATTCTTTTTTATTATTTCTCTCTCATTCTCACCCTCTTTCACTCTCTCTCTCTCTCTCTTCCATTTTCTTTAATTCTTTCTCTCTCATTCTCACTCTCTCTCTCACATATTCTTTCGCTCTCTGTCACTCTCACTGTCTCTCATTCCCCCTCTCATTCCCCATCTCATTCGCTCTCTCTCTCTCTCTGTCTTCCTCTCTTTCGTGTATATATACGCAGCGAGTCGTGCGTGGAGGGTACGGCCTTCCTCGGTTTCCCCGATAAAGATAGGTGGCTCGGGGAGCGACCGCTCGGGAAAAAGATAAATATGGATGGAAGGAGAGAGTTGTAAAGAGGATTGCCCGGGATGTTTGCGGCCGAGTCGAGCCGATGCGCGGCCTCTCTTGCCCACCGACGAGTTTTAGTGTCGTTACGCCGGGGGGGGGGGGGAGAAAAAAGGAAGCGTCGATTGCTGCTCGAAATTCCGATCTACCGACTCTAATGAATCACGCCACTTTGATTTGAGCAGCCGTGCGGCTGTGCGGCCGGCGGCGATCGGTACTCCTGTTGCATTTGTTATGCAGGACTTGTTGGATGTTGCAAGTTGAAGTAGTTGCTGAGCAACGTAATGAAACTTTATGTTGTATTTTTTTATCGCAATTAACGAATTGGTATCTAACAATGAAACTTGACAAAATGTAATCTGCAAATCAGTGTGGATAGGGTAAAATTTGCAGATCTTCCAACGAATTCTACTGATTTTTCAGTCAATGAAGCCTTATTTAGATGTATTGATTCCTATTTCTTATTACTATATAAATTGAATTATTAATACTATAAATAAATTTTGTTGATTTCATTCGTTGACAAATACTCATTTCATTATGTATTAAAGGATGAGATAATTCTTTTTAAATTCGAAAATTGGAAGTGATATTGTCATTGATTACGTTCATAGTCAAAAATGATAAATATTTTCAATTATTTATGTAAGAAAATTAATTGTTATTTCAAAATTACTCATTATAAATTCTTTATGTCAAATAGTGTTACTATTATTAATTACATTTATAGAAAAATAAGTGAATAATATTTTTACTTTTCTAATCTTTATCACACCTAATTATTTTCCTTATTTATTAAAGGAAATTAATATTTCAAAGAATTGATATATCGAAATTACATTATACAGGAGATATATATTATACAAACTTCTTAAAAAGTCATTTATTTAGACACTACACGAGTTCTGGTATTTATGAGTTCCCCAACTATTTAAATCGATGGCAATGAACTTCTATCCTATACCATCCTTTATATGCTGAAACGAGTTCCTAAAATTTTTGAAGTAATGAATTACAACACCCAACGATCTAATCTAATACAATTCCTCTGAATAGTATATTGACCTAATAAAGTGAACTACTGACAAGGAGAGTAGGGAGTTTAGGGCACAGAGTTGAATAAAATTTGAGTACGATTTTCTTATGCTAAAAAATGAAGAATGCCAACATATGAATCAAAATTTATTGTCGACTTAGGAGATCCCTGACGTGAGTTTTCTCTAAAATTTCGCATTTCATTATTGAATGATAACTTTGCTTCCATAAAACCTAGAAAGTATACCAAAAAAGAAAATGAAAGAAGAGAAAATGTCCGATAATTTGAGAGGCTGTAGGTTAAAAAATCTTTATTGGTTCAAAAGTTATGTACAGTTAAATATAATAAGATACCTACTATCAGTATTTTTATACTATGCAACTAAAATTTTAAACCTTTTTTTAAGTCTCCACACAGACAAGTGAATCATTCTCCAAATCTACGATCATTCCTAAAAAAAACGAACACATCCATCAAAAAAAGTTGAAATGTAAATAACCAAGGTACAACAAAAAAATTGACATCGACGACAAAGACAAATCATTAATCTTCGCTGAAGATCTTCATCTCTCAAGTAAAAGACGCAGTACACCCAAGGCACTGTGAGGAAAACAGAAATAAAGTAGTCGTAGGTAAACGCGAGAAAATATCGCCCGACAGGAGGTGGAGGCCGTAAGGCCCGAGAGGGAGCGCAGTGACGTCACCCGGAGGCCCGGCTGAGTTATAGGCAAAGGAAGCGAGGCCCGGCGCTTCCCCGCCGCGCGATCCTCATAAGCGATAGGTTACGGGATTTATGCAATCTCGGGTTATATCCCCCTCCCCCCTCCATTTTTGATTCCCCGGACTCGCGGTTATCGAATCAATTAGGTGCTTAAGCCGCGCGAAAAAGCAACCGGCGATTAAACTTTTTGCACACGCCATGATTAAGCGATACGACCGCGAAAATTGCGAAGGCCGCGCTTTAATCGGGCTATCCCCCGTGCGAATCGATCCGCGCCTCTTTTTCTTCCTCTTTCAGTTTTCAGAGTAAGGCACGCGTTTAATGCCGCCCGCGGTATTGGCTTCGCGAATGATTAATTGTGCGTTGGTATGTATACTGTTTGTTTTTACAGTTACGATATTAATACAGTTATTGCATTTCATTCGTCAGTTCATAATTGCCGATATCGGATGACGATGAGATTGAAATTAATTAAAAAGTTAAATTTGTTTAATCTTTAATAATTTGTTTACGTTCGAGATTAAGTGAGTTGTGCTTTTGTGGTTTGATTTTTAAGAAAATTATTTGATTCTCTGATCGCACAATTATTTTTCCAATATAAACTTTTGCTAATTATCATCTATTTCTTATTGTATCGATACCCATTTTTGTTGATTTATGTTGGTATCCGCATATTTGTCCATTTCTGTGTATTTTTGCCGATTTCTCACATTTTCGTGAATTTTTGTCGATTGTTGTTTTTGATCTCTACCGATTTTTATTGATTTATACCTGTTATTGTTTATTTCTACTTATAACGTTACCGATTTTTGTTGTTTTTTGCCGATTTCCGCGAATTTTTGCCGATTTTTTTTGCCGATTTCTGCTCACTTACCGATTTCTGCGTATTTTTGTCGATTGTAGTTGATTTTTTGTCTATTTTGATTAATTTCTACCGATTATTATTTATTTTTACTTATAAAGTTACTGATTTTTGTTGGAACAAATACCAAAAGGTGTTTGTACCATAGGTATTTCTACCTATTTTTGCCGATTTCCGCGAATTTTTGCAATTTTATTTTAATTTCTACCACATTTGTAAATTTGTGTCGATTGTTCTTGTCTTCTGCCGATTTTTTCCGATTTATATTATCATCGATTATCGTACTATGTCGAGGAGATTCAAATTAATTAAAAAGTAAAATTTGTTTAATCTTCAATGATTTGTTCATGTTCGGGAATAATTGAGTTGTTCTGTTTTTAAAATTTGATTTATAAGAAAATTATTTGATTCTCCGTTCACACAATTATTTTAAGTCACTTTGGTAGGCTTAGTTTGATACATAATCTAATGTTGAATATTTAAAAAGTATTGGTCATCGATTATGAGATCCAACATTTTTTTTAATTCATCTCGATGATCCAGCGAGTATTATGGAAAACAAACGTTAAATCACGTACTTCAAGAGTCATTCACTTTCAATGTCGTAATCGAAAAATAATAAAAAGTCATGCTCTAACAATACTTTTAATATCTATCGGCGTTAAGTTACGAAGGTCAGATTTTTATGATACACCTATATAGTCACCTTGTTTTATCGACTCGTGTGAATACGCTGATGGGCAGGAGGCGGAAGAACAGCACGTGGAATCGGTGAACGAAGTCGCTCATTAAACCAACAAAAAATACAAAGTGCTTAATAAATAGACGTTAATGAAACAATTACTGGATCATAACGCAGTTCGTATAATATGCATATTACGAGTTTTTTGGTGTGCAAGATTATATATGATTTTTTAAATGATATAATTCACGATTTTTTTCTGGGCTATTTTAAAAAAGGCATCAGCAAAAAATTACAAGACTGATGTAATGTATATTTTTCTGAATAAGAGAAAAAATTCTAGATAATTTAACAAACAACATGTACACATCATTAAAATATTTGTAGCGTACAATTTTTTACGTCAAAACTATCATATTAAAATACACTATACAAAGCATTAAACAATTAAATATAAAAATATATTTTTAAAAACATCTTTCCCTTCATACTTATAATCGTGTACCCTGCAATCATCAAAATTAGTACATCATGATGGCCCCAATTGGCTCCTGTCACAACTCCTCTCTGACCGCCAAAACTTCACGGGCATCTCAAATTAAAAAAAAGAACCAAAGACCATGAAGGTACAAAAGAAGATGCGACCCCTGCCAATCAACTGAAGATCCTAAGATGCCTCGTCGATTCGTAACAGCCGAACGACGGGATGACGCGATCGGCACCGACGAAGGTCGACCGATTACGAGCCCCTGGGACCTTGTCCCTCGCGGCGACGCTCGCCGGCTGCACAATGGCGCGCTCCGACAGTTAGGTTCAACGGACGCCGCCGCCGCCGAGTTTTCGCGCGAGAATCGAGTGACGCAAGCTGATGAGCCACGAGGAAATTGGAGCTTCATTGTGCGCGTGACGGCGCTGACTTTCTTTCTTTCTTCCGCCGCCGTTACGTCAGAACGTGCTGCCGCGGAATTTATTGCGATGACATTCCGAACCGGTGTGAGGCTAAGATGCGGATGTTAATGATCTAGTCACTATGGGAAATTTGTTTCTATCACTTTGCTTTTATTGTAGGAACTACGATTTTGTTGTAAAACGAATTGATTCGTTTTAATGGACTCTTTTAAGGATTATAAAAAAAGATCTTGTCATCGATTTATGCCGATTTTTCTTCATAAATTTTGTTAATTATTGTTTTATCTATTAGTACCGTTTATTGTCTAGTTACTCTTACAATGTTGCCGATTTGTACTGTTTATTGACTACTTACGCTTATATTGTTTCCGATTTTTGATGATCTATGCTGATTTCTGCACATTTCTGCCGATTTAGGCGCATTGTTCCCGATTTTTCTCAATTTCTGACCATGAAGTGGTTTATTGTTGATTCTTTTGTTGTTTTGTGCCGATTTTTATCGATTTATATCGATTATTGCTTATTTGAATTTATAAAGGTGCCGATTTCTGTTGGTTTCTGCACATTTCTGCCGATTTCTGTGCATTCTTCCCGATTTTTCTCAATTTCTGACATTGAAGTGGTTTATTGTTGATTCTTTTGTTGATTTCTGCCGATTTTTATCGATTTCTACCGATTATTGTTTATTTTTAAAGATTGTTATTAATTTCTACCTATTTATATCGGTTATTGCTTAATTCTACTTATAACATTGCTACCGATTTATATCGATTATTGCTTAATTCTACTTATAATATTGCTGATTTTTATTGGTTTCTACCGATTTTTGCCGATTTCTCTCCATGTCTACCGATTTTGTCAATTTTTGTCATTTGTTGTTGATTTCTGCCGATTTACAATGATTTGAACATATTATCGCCTACTTTTTCGTAAATTTTTGGTGATTTCTGTTTGTTTCTAACAATTTATACTTGGTTTTGCCGATTTATGAAAATTTTAATCTATATTGCTAATTTTTATTACTCTACGTAAGTAACTCTAGTCTTATTAATGGACTTTTTTTGTTGATTATAATACGTTTATTACATTTATTATTTAATAAATAAGCAATAAGTTCCATAAATTCCATAGATAAATAAAACTTCTTCGAATTCGGTCGGCAAAAAGTACGTCGTTGTTGTACTTCGTACATTAATATTAATACATAAAAATGGATTCCCAGAACACAGGAGAGTCGATAGCATTCACAATCAAAAAGGAAAAAGCAACACCGTAAAATAAGTTCTATATGCAGAGGAAACACGAATCATTATCTAAGAGAGAAATCCCACCGTGATAAACTCACGGCGGAGTTTGCGGCTTCGTACCAAATGCGGAACTTCCAGTACTCGAGTATCTCGAGCGGCTTTGTCGGCATCTCTGAAAGGGGGATGTTTTTAGATGAGTAATAATGTACCTCGAACTGGCGAGAAATCCCCATATGCGCCACGTTTAACGTCGGGGCAATAAAATCTGTTATATAGATGTGTAGCAGAAGCGAGTACACCGGCCGCTTGTCAAGGAGTACAAGGCGCTGAAGTCGTTACCGCTGCGTAAGGCAAGGGTTTTAATTAAAATTAACAATCCCGACGTATCGATCCAATTGACTAGTCAACAAATATTTTAATTGTGCTTCAGTTATTCAATTCGATTTTCTTGTTCGTCTCTGAAAAAACACGTAGAACAACGCTAATCGATTCTTTATGCAAAATATGTACATTTTCATTGATTGTATCGTTTTCAATATATTTTATTCATTAGGAAGCAAGTGAAATATTAACAAAAACTTTTTTGTTGTTTCAGGTTGGTACCCAAGCTTTTTTACACTCAGCTGATTTATTGTAAGTAAAACATCGTAAAATAAGTATTCGTAATACAAAAGATCGGTAAAAAAATGTTCAAACATCTAAAGACCAAAAAAAAAGCTACTCACACGAATCATCTCGAAAAATATTAGCCTGCGAATTAGCTCGCGAGCAGTACATTACATCATCCCGAGAGTAAAAATAAAAATAGTCTGTTATACCTGTACTCGTAACTCCGCGGTGGAGATTCGCAGCCACGTCTCCGCATTAGTCAGCCGGGGCCTGAAAAAAAGATCTAATTATCATCACCTCGAACCAGGAAGAGAGGCGAGAGGCGAGAGCCCTGACCTTCTGCCGCGGTATCCAGGCCGCGCGAAAGTTCATGAACCCCGAGAGGAGCGATGGAAAGGGAAAGGTCCCTGCCCACTCCGAGCTCTGTGTAACGCAAAAGTTCCCCGAGCTGAGAAGCGATTCTGGTGATTTCGCGGCGGTTGATCAGATTTTGCATAAAAATGTTTTAATGAAGTTATGAAAATTATGAAAATTAGCATAACAGATTAATGAAACGGTGTGATGCATAATATGAAACATTTCAGCTATACCCATTAAGAGTCACGCACATGACGTAGAGAGAATAACGTTTTAAAAATTACCCACGCTTTTTAAAGATATTACAATACAGTATTATGGTAATCTCCGGACCATGTATTGTGCCTTTGTGAGTAATTTTTACAGTGCTGTTAGGTAAATTTTAGCAAACTGGTCACATGATCCTTTTTTAGTTTAGCATATTGTAATTAAAAAAATTAGTTCTAAGAAACTTCTTATAAGATCTACAGAGATCTATAGAGATGATTCAATTAACATCTGTCCTATGTCCATTTATTCATTAAATATTACAATTTTTCAAAAAATCTTTCTAGAAAAAGGATTTAACGTTTGCTAATTTACTCTTAAAAAAGTGATGGCATTTGTTGTGAAACCTTTAATATGTGAACGTGATTGGTCGCCTGATTTAGGAACGCAAATATTTAAATTAATTTTAAAGGCGCCAAAATTCAATTTTTATTAGGAGTTTAATATTTCTATTTAAATGCTCAAGGAATTTGAGAAAAAGATTAATGAAATAAGGATCAATTTTTCTAATTAGTATGAAGTTTTCATTAAATAGGTTTTTAAAATGAATGCAATTTTATCAAAAGAATATAACAAAAACTAATGTAAGTTAGATTGACTCTAACGGTAGATGGCAAACGAACTACATACATAAAATTAATATGTCATATTCATTAGCAATTGAAGATCAAATTAAATTATAATCCAGTCAGGTACTAAATTATTGTAAAATATTTATTTACTTACAAAACTTTGTTCACTGGATAATTGAAAAGATACATTAAGAAATTATTCAGGAACTAGTACTATATTCATTCAATTTGATCGTGATGTCACATGTCAAGTCATATTTTAAATTGCAATTTTTTATCTTGAGAATTGAATCGTTTGAATAATTTTATAATATACTGATAATTTCTTCATCTTTTTCTTTTGCAGATTATTAATGCTTAGTCTTTCTAAACAAAACGGTTTATAACCAATTAAATCAATCAACAAGAAATTAATTTAAAAAAGTAAAACAATAAATTGCAATCTATCTTAAAATATATCTTTATCTCGTTAATAATGGAGGTAGCTTTTTGTACTGTTCGACGTTGAACAAAATTCCGTTAGAATAATCCTAAAATGTTTTTCAGCCTAATCGCGCTTTTCTTATCAATTTCACCTTTTAGCCTCCAGCGCCCTGCGCAAAAGTAGCACCGCAGGCGGTGCCAGAGAGGAAGTAGAAGAAAATTGGGTGAAACTTGGAAAAACAGAGCGGCCGCGATCGCTCGGGTCACTGAACGCATTGTTCCTACCTTTTTGCGAGGCTTTGTGCATACTTTCAATTCACTGTTGACTACGGCCACAGAACTGCATTTTTAGAATCGTGGGAATGGGTTACCGGATTAGGGTAACGTCTTTTTTAATTTGCGCGTTGGTTGCTTTTTCAAGCGGAGAAAGAATTCATGTCACGACTGGTTTTACCATTATTTGTGTCAAAACATTTTAATCTGCATGTTAAGATAAGGGTTACGGATATGATTTACAGTTAGCTCGAAAGATATGTAATAATTTAAATGTCTACCTTTAATTATTTTGTAGTAATAGTTTTTTGTCATTGTTAGATAATAAATCGAGTTCAAATAAAAATATTTAACTTTTCGAATAATTAAAATCTAATCGAACGATACATGATTGAGTGATAATTTGGTTAACTATCAAATTCTGAGTATTATTTATGGTTGATTCCTACTCATGTAACATTATTTACCACCTTTTCGCGTATATATCGAAAGTTGCAACAATAGTTAACTGTTAAATTACATAGTCTACAACAAAAAATTATTATTGACAGTCTTTTGATAGATTGCGGGTTCAATAACCCTTATCTACAAAAAGGCACTGAAAATTATTAGATCTCAACAAAATTATTGTTTAATATTTAGGCACGACGTCCTAAAGAATGTAGTATAGGGCGCCCTAAAGGATGTAGTATAGGACATCCTAAAGGATGTAGTGTAGGACGTCCTAAACGATGTAGTGTAGGACTTCCTAAAGAATGTAGTATAGATCGCTCTAAAGGATGTAGTGTGGGACCGTCTAAAGGATGTAGGACGCCCTAAAGGATGTACTATTGGACGTCCTAAAAGATGTAGAATAGGACGTCCAAAAGGATGTACTTTAGGACTTCCTAAACGATGCAGTATAGAACTTTCTAAAGGATGTAGTATAGGACGTCCTAAAGGATGTAGTATAGGGCGCCCTAAAGGATGTAGTACAGGACTTGCTAAAGGATATACTGTACTAAAGAACGCCCTAAAAGATGTAGTATAGGACGTCCTAAAGAATGTAGTATAGGACATCCTAAAGGATGTAGTATAGGATGTCCTAAAGAATGTACTAAAGGACGTCCTAAAGGATTTAGTGTAGGACGGTCTAAAGAATATAGTATAGGGTGCCCTAAAGGGTGTAGTATGGAACGGTCTGAAGCATGTAGTATAGGACGTCCTAAAGGATGTAGTAAAGGACGCCCAAAAGGATGTACTTTAGGACGTCCTAAACGATGTAGTATAGGACGTCCTAAACGATGTAGTATAGGACTTGCTAAAGGATGTACTAAAGGATGCCCTAAAGGATGTACTTTAGGACGTCCTAAACGATGTAGTATAGGACTTGCTAAAGGATGTACTAAAGGATGCCCTAAAGGATGTAGTATAGGACATCCTAAAGAATGTAGTATAGCGCGCCCTAAAGGGTGTAGTATGGGACGGTATGAAGGATGTATCATAGGTCGTCCTAAAGGATGTAGTATAGGGCACCTTAAAGGATGTTGTAGGATGGACTAAAGGATGTAGTATAGGACGCCCTAAAGGATGTATAATTGGACGCCCAAAAGAATATACTATAGAATGTCCTAAAGGATGTATCAATGCAACTATTTGAAAATTTGTCACAGGATGTTGCCACTATCAGAAAAGATGTTAAACATTGCCTAACTTTTATATGAATGCCAAATCCCGATTTATACAAAATTATACGATGTTATCTTTGATTTTTACCTCATCAACAATACGCTCCTTCTCTTTCACACCATCTATTCTTGCTTTGCAATTAATTCACCTCTTATACGGAAGTTTCCTGTAAGTAAGACTCGCGAAAGAAAGAAAAAGCGCTTCCGACATTTCGATCTTCAATAATTGTCCCTCGCAAACGATTACCTCTCGCTTATCAAGATTTTCGCAAGGCAGGGTTTTTTTCCCTCGCTCGCGCGTCGAATCTATTCGCTGCGAGTGCGAGAAATGGCGCGAATTCAATGGGGCGCCACGGCGTTAATTGTTTAATTATGCGCTCGTGGGGCGTCGATGCTCACACGCGGCCTGTATGCTGGTTCCACTGGATCTCCCATGACGCCGCATGGAGGGACCGGTAGGGGTTTACGCGTCTCTCGCGGTGCCTCTGCGATTATTCAGTCGGATTAGTGTACCGTTGAAAAATCGTTGCCGTTAACCGCGCGCTCAGAATGCATTCGCGAGAAATTGTGTTTTGTTGAAAAAATAAGGAGCTTTGCTGAAGTTATTTCTAATGCTATTTCGCGGAATTGAATCCTACGATTAAAAGCATATTAATTACCATTTTTTTTATAAATATTTGTAAGAATGTAAGAAAAAATTTATTTCGTGTAGAGGAATAAAGTTGTAGATTATTCTTTCAAGTACCCACCAGAATTCGTTGCCTTAGAAAATAGTAGGAATTAGTAAAATTAAAATCTTTATTTTCTCAGTTGCTGGAGTACAACTTTCAACCCGCTACTCTAGTGGAAATTTTTAGTACGTCAAGGTGTATCAAAGTGTATCAAGCTGTATCAAAGTGTATCAACATTTTACAAGATTGGTCCGAAATGCAACATCTTAATACATTTGGATACATCTTGATACACTTAAAAATTTCCGCTAGGGTATTCAGGCCTACAAAGTGTTCATTACGTTTGAGCCGGGAGTTAAATAAATTACTTGATTCCGACAGATGGTACCATCCACTCAAATGATTTGGGACATTTTAGAAAAGCGTCTCAGTAAGAAAACAACCTCCACGTTTTTCTGCAAGCAAAAGCCCTACAGAAGTATTTGCATACATTTTTCATAAGGAACCAGGGACTAAAAACCAAGCAACGTTACCTCTAGAGATTACATTCAATTTCAAACATCATTACATTTTAATGGTTGAAACATCTTCGAAAATGTTTTTGAAACGTTATTTTATCAACAGTCCTGATGTAATCTTTCAAAGAAGTTATTGAAATGATTCAGAATACTCCTAATTTTTTTCACTAAATCCTCCTCAAATTCACTAAAAGTTCCTCAAATGTTTTGGAAATCTTTGGGTGGAATGTTGTGGGAACATTCCTGCAATGAACTGTATTAGCTTTAGCTTTAATACCCGTGGTCCATTCGTGGCCTTAATTCCTTAATTAAGCGTTAAAGTAAAATAGCAATCATGTATTTTCTTCTTGATACAGGTAACTTAAGATTGAAATTTAAAACATTACTATTATAATTATTATAAGAGTTAAATGAAATATAATTAAATTCAAACTTTATTATTGTGGCATTACTGTTATCTACGGTAATAATATTATGAATTTAGAATTCGACAGCAGAAATGTTTTTAGTAGAATTAATTGTGCGATAAAAGAAATACACGATAACATTGCTAAAAATACTTGAATTCTTGAAACTTTTAAACAATAATTTGTATGACAAAAAATTCGCTCTGACTTTTAATTGTCGCTACTTTAATTGCATGCGATACAGGTTCGTGTACCTTGATTAATTGATTCGCCTTTAGCAAAAAAGTATTGATTAATAGACTGCTCTAGGAGTTATATATACTGCAGCAGCATCGAAACCAGTTCGTCCTATCGCGGCGTGTAATCTTCCTCCTTTTTCTCCCCCCTGATGAAAATCTTCCTTACCCCTCTCCCTACGTCCACTCGCCCCAATCGAGTGTTAAAAGTTATTTTTAACCGCGGACGAAGGAAAAATTCGCGCTCACTGATGTCCGATAAATATCGCGAACGTAATAATACAGCCGCCTCCTTATTAAGATATGCAACCTTATCGAGGGTAACATTACGCGCGCTTGCTGCCGGGGCGTTAGTCGGCGAGCGAACCGCGTGCTCCGAATGCATAACGGACGCCGTAAATTCGAGCCTCTAATGGGTCGCGCTTACTTACGCAGCTGCGCGCGACCGATAAGGCCTAACAGGAGCCTCTCAATAAATCGGCTCTCAAATCGATCCCTATTCCCCCCCGAGGAAAACGGAAAAAACGGAGGTGAACTTATACGCAGCGTTGAATGCCGATTCGAATAGGCGCAGCGCGCAAAAGGAAGCGCGCAGAGAGACGGGAGGGATAGGAAAATCGGCGAGCTGGCCGATCGCGCGGAGTAGAAGAAAAAATCGACGAGATGCTTCGAAGGGGGGGAGGGACCGTTAGAAGCCGGGACTTTGATCGGAGCGTGATCGCGCGCGCGTATGCCATTCAGCCGGAGAATTCGAATTCAGTCGAGCAGAAACGCGAAGGCTGCATGCGATCCTCCGCCGCGCCGATCTCTTCTGACGCTTCGCTGCTCCGATTCCGACTGGGCGGCTGTGTTGTTACGGTTGTTTTCTCATATTTAGAATGACTGTGGTTGAAAATGGAATTTCGGTCTTTAGAAGTCATTTTTTGATAGCATTTTATTTTAAAAAAAAAGGTGAACCCGAATTCGATGAACATTGGACCCTACTAGGTCATATTCAAGGTCATATTTATTATTTACTCAGAAAGTAATTTTTGGCGTAGATTTTAAAGAGCAGGGAATTTTCTGATCAGATATGCTCTTTCATTTCTTTTACACGATCCCTAAAGGTTGGATGAAGGTTACATTCGGAGAACCAGACTATTGCGCCTGTATGTATATGTTTTTGGTATCAAAATAATCCGAGCATTCCCAGATCTCTATCCAATTTCCCCCAGGATCTAAATTTTCCTAGAATTTTTCTCCCGGGATCAAAACATCCATAGAGATTTTCTCCAGGATCCGGGATCTACACCCAGATAGCACAGAACGTTCTAAGAACGTTCCTGGAACGTCGCTGGAGGAACCAAAGGAACGTACCATCGAAAGT